>SMDT01003069.1:600000-818822 GCA_005392925.1 Aquilaria sinensis
GGGCTTTCAGGCACTCTCCTTTAGGCGGTCCAGTCGACCAGGCGTCCTTCCTCCCAGAAGTCTCTCCACCAGTCACCATGACTAAAAGCTATGAGGCCCCAGGCCATCACATATAAGTACACAAATATATATACACTCACATAAATACATAAGACGCGCACACACACACACACACACCACAATAGCATAGAGGTGGGTAGTCAGCTAAACCCGCATCCTACCTACACTTGTTGGGTTATGTTACAAAAAAAAAAACACCTGGATCTGCCCCAAATCTGTTTAATTGGAAAAAAAAAATCCTACCAGTAAGGTATGGTAAGGTTGGGTATCCACTAGTAGGGTTCAAATTAACATCCTTGGTTAGGGGACTTCAAGTGTGACGTAAAGTGATTTGATTCACATTGGTGAGGAGCTTAGTGGTGGTTTCATGGGTGACCATGGCTAGCCATAGGAACAAAGGTTACTAGGAAAAAGTGATATTCTGTTGAATCCTTTTGGGTATATTGAAATTTAGTGTAGATTAGTTCACCTTGTTGTCTTAGCCAAATCCAGCCCATCCCTGATTTTCGTGAAATCTCCTCTTTCACATGCTTCCTGCATCACATCATTTCTTTTATTGCTCTTTTTCATGTCATTTTCCACTTGGTTGTCACTCTTTTATTGTTGTTTTGCCTTAGGTCTCTCTCTCCCCCCTTCATAAGCATCAGCGTGGATCGCCTTCCTTTGATGTTTGTTGCATTTCTGTTTGACTGGAGGAGTTGGCACTTTTCAATCCTTCTTGTGTATTAGATGTTGGGTGAGTTTTTTTTTGCCAAACTCAAAGTTTAGTCAATTTGATTAAGTTTTTACTTGATTTTTCTATTGTTATTATATATATTTTAACTTTTAATATTTTTGCTTTGGACATCCGACTTAATGGTGTTACTATGAGGAACCTATAGAACACTTTTGAGGGCTTTGTTTAATTATGAGGTCTAGGTGATTTGAATATGTTTTCAATTTAGATTTTACTTTTTGATTTAAATTGCTATCTATTTTTATGTTTCAGGATGTATGGGCTACTGAGAAGTTATCAAATAAACATCTACCTAATGCTTGACGCAGACGATTCTATGGTGAACAAGGATGTGCTGGTTTGGTTCTATACCTAATCAAGCACATCAAATATTTATCTCTATTTTACAGGTGTAGTATCAAGCTCAAGTAGCATTATAGTAGTCTGATTTGACAAGTTTGCTAACTTAATGTTGTGTGTTATGTTAAATAGGGATTACACTATTGGGAAATTGGCAATAGACTTGAACCTATAGCCTCAGAAATCAACTTGGGTGAGAAAGATTAGTTTTTATTATATTGTAAGTTTGTTCTACTTCTTGTTTTTTTTCTTATTACTTCCAAAAGGATTTAAAAACCCAAAGCCTTTTCTATGGTGTTAGTGAATTAGTTTTTCCTTTCATGACAATCTAAAGAAAATGAGATTCAAATTTATACCTAGAGTTTGATACTCTTTGGTGTTGTGAGATCATTTTGTTTTATATGATGAAAATGCAAGGCATTATTCACCTTTACATATTTTTTTTAATCAGTGTCATTGTTGTATATGATTGGAGTTCATTTGATTTTGTAATATTTTTCTTTTAATTTTCTAATTCTGAACTCTGCCTTATATTATTTGATCAGATTAATCTTTCAAAGTTTAACTGCCTTTTTGCTGGCTGAGGCTTTTGTTTTCCAACTTGTATTTATTTGTTTGTTTTCAATGCTTATATATTCAAACTATTAATTATGTGGTTTCACATTATCTTTGTTATTTTTTTTCATAGGATGGTTTATGTGATTGATTGATTCTCACTGGCATATTAGCGTTTTTTTTTTATTGACATACTTTAGAAGTAACTTTCATTATGTGTACAGAGTCAATGTATGTCTATCCGTTAACTCCTATCTTTTTATGCTCTCTTCCTTTTTCTTTAATGCAAGCTATTGTAATCACCTTCTAATGTTGCATTATGGAACTTTTGTGGTGATTTTTTAGTGTTCCCATTTTAGCTTCTTTGTTTTTTTTTGTTTAGATAATTATCTACTCGATTGCTTCAACATTGTTAGTTTATTGTTTTTCATCTCTGGTTCATTTTTTTATAGCCTAATAATTTTATGCTAATATGTTGTGCAATTTAGTGTTTTCGATTAGTCTGTGGAACCATGTGCCCTTCCTTAATGTATGTAAGTTTTGGTATGATGCATCTGCGTGCTACTTTTGTCATTCTTATAGTTTTATTTTACATCTTAGTTGTTTGGTGTAGCTTAAAAAAAAGATGTGTCTATATACTAAATTAGTTTTGGTTTGTTATATCCTTAGGACACCTTATTATATTAGAATTGAGGATTTGAATTAGGTCTCTATTTGATTTTATTCTATCATATTCTCTTGATGCTTTAGGATTTTTTGTTTGTTACCCATGAAATCTAAGTTGTGAATATGTAAAGCACCAATTTCTAAAACCCAACATTATATTAGCCGAACAAAGGTTTTATCTAATCTTAGCTATGTAAATTTTTCATGATAGAGAAGATAGCCTGGGTAGCTTGAGGCCACATGAGATACTTGAGGTATAGCCTTAAGATTGTTGAGCTAATAGTTTCTAAAGTAGCACTATAGCTATCAATTTTCTATTTTTATTATAATGTCAAATTATTTTGTAAAACTCTCATTAGTTGCATTTTTATTTGTTTTTTGAACTGCAGCAGGTGTAGTGACATTTACATCAACCAATTGAAACTTAAGGAACGTACTAGCTCATGTTAAAGGTCATCTTCTTTATCCTCTTGAATTGGTTGTACTCCCCTTAGGATTTTGTTGTTTTTGTTGATTAATTTAGTTTGATATTAAGATTATTGGGTAAGATGGCTAAAAAGATAGAATGATCTCATATATGTTGGATATCAATTTTGATTATTATATTACAGCCAAATCCAATTAGGTATGTTCAACAATGTCACTTTTTTTCTTGCTTCATTGATTCTTTACTAACAATCTATAGTTTAGGATGACTAGAGTTATAACTAACTTTCTAATTGTCATTAACTTTTCAAATTGTTATTAGGTGATGGAAGATGGATGTGGCCTTGGTTATAATGGTTGAGTAATTTCAAGCAAGCAAGAATGCAAGTAATGACAAGCTTCTGGTCATATATTAAGCCAAGGTAACAAAGCTTGAGAAAATAAGTTGAGCTTCAATTAAAGTCTCTAGATGTTTTGAGATAATTATTTTCATCTTACGCCCTACTTCTTTTTTTGTTATATGTAAGGGCTTATGTGTCAACAACTCTGCTAAGATGAGATTAGTTACTCTTATGTTCCTCTTAGATTGAAAGAGGTGATTCCTTTTATATAGTCATAGGCACTTTGTCTCTTGGACTGAAACAAATGATTCCTTTTATATATTCATAGATAATGATAATCGTTTGATAACTTACTTATTTTTATTTGATCTCAATTTTGTCCCAAATTTCAATCAATGATCTTCTCTTTTAACTTCCATAACTGATGTATTTCTAGGGTATATATATATACTTTTTCTATGTTTAATCAAGCAAAAAACATAAAATCTGTATGCTCATCTCCATAGTGCATTACATCACAAAGGGATCTTAACTAATCCATTTAAGCATTTCTATATATAAAGCAAGAGCTACATTTGTGTTGTGGAAAACTCTTCGACAACTGTGGGTGAAAGAAGTTTGAAATTGTGTTGTATGGAAGATTGGGAGAATAACAAGCACATCACACCATTGTTTAGATTTTTGTTCCGAAGATGAGATAGGTGGGTTGGGATTTTTGCTTTTTGAAGTTTCATCTATAATTAAATTTACAACACATAAAGTTCAAATTTCATGATGTATAGAAATATTTGTTGATTTTTTCATAAATAGGGTAGCAATTTAATCTAGAGAATATCATGGTGCCTATATGTGCAATTTATTCCTTGGAGAAATAGGAAAATTTTTTGGTATATAGTATTAAAGATTATTTTGGATGGATCAAATTATGCAAGTCAAATGTTACAAAAAAAAAACAATGATAATTCCCATGTATTGAACCACCTCCCTTCAAAATGTTTTAGTCTTTGTCAAGAGTATCCTAATCTCCCTCATGCTTTCATAGGAAATAATTTGTTTTTATTTTAAAAAAAAAGATGTCATAGTACTGAAAAAATATAATCATAATGAATTAAGAAGGATAAAGAAATGACTTCTTTAATTCAATCTAAAATTGGGTCCTTAAGTGAATACTGATGGGGCAGCATTGAATCCAATATGGTCCCTATAGTAGAAAACGAGTTAATCTAATTGATAGCCCTTAATTATTTTCTTTCTTTTTGCTTTTAAATTGTAAGCTGATTGTTTTTTCTATTGCAGCTTGATGAATTGGCCACAGACTATATAGTTCTTAGATTAATAGATTAAGCTTCCACTTTAGTTCTGATTTTTCTTATTTATAAAAATAAGCTTCACATTTTTCCTAATACATGTAAAATAATAAGCTTTATTGTACATGTAGATGCTTCTAGGCTCTATAGCAGCATCAACAGGAAATGAAAATATGATTATTATATTATGTAGTATTTCTTAGTGGCTATCGGTGACTTAATATTAATTTTTCATCCCTTGGTAGCCTTGGATACAATTTTTGAGTTTTCAAAATAGAAGTATTGAAGCAAGGTAATTAGTTTTAGTTGTTTGGTCTTTCTAGTTTTGCATATGGTCATGTTCATGATATTGATGTCTTCTAGGGTAAAACTTCAATTAAGCTCTGTAGGAAGAATCTTACTGGAATATTAGCAAGGACTAACTTTAAATGTGCCCACAACTTGACAAGTTTTTGCTGTACTTTCCATGTTGCCATATATTAGACGCATATTGATGCCTTCAGCAAACTAAGTTTCCTTTCAATATGTAACTCTAAGACTTCCTCTTTTCCTTTAACATTACTCTACCCATCAACTTCTTCGAATTTACATAGTTATTTCTTTTGCATTGTTGTATGCATTTAGATGTAGATTTTATGATCAAAATAATGGCCAAATCGAGTTACTTGCAAATGTATTGTAATTTAAGCTGTAAGTTTTGGTAGAATAAGCATTGATTTCCAAACAAGTTTTTTGTTTGCTTACTTTTTAGCATTTACATTTTTTAGAAATATTTCTAAGGTAACATGTATTTACCGTATATATGCTAAATGTTATAAGAAAGTGAACTTGCCACAATGTGCGGGGTTTTTGTACCTCATATATACAGTAAATCACAATTGAGAAATATTGTTCACCTACAAATTGAATCTATATGAACAGTATTATCCATTAGGCTATGAATGCAACTTGGCCCAGAAAAACTTCTCTCTTTGTATATATGTAACAATATATGACTGGCCAAATCGTTTCAGATTAATAAGCTCCACGCAATCTTTGCCCAACTCAATGGACAAGACTCTTACCAATCAAATCAAATCAATTGACTTCCTATATTAAAGTGAAAAAAAATTCAAATCCCTTGCAAACTCAACTGCTAGTCAAGTTGTGTTTGAATAATTTGTATTTGGGTATTTTTTTTCACTAATATTTTTTGTTGGACATTCTAATAACTAATTAATACTATCTTCATCCTAAGTCCTTCACATAATTTTCATTTTTTTCATAATTTTGACTTAATTTATTTATATTAAAACTATGTTTTTAAATATATTTTTTTCAAAAATTCTAGCAAATATTAATATAAATAAATTTAAGTGAAAATCAAGGTCAAAAAATTGAAATGGTGCAAAAGCTTGGAACGGATGAAGTAATTTTTTTACATTCAAAATACTATAGGTTTTATTTTCAATATCCTAACACACATGGTAAGAACTTTGTCTTGACTCAGTGTTAGCCAAGGTTGAAGACACTCTTCCCTTTTCCTTTAATCTTCATCCTTCAAAAACCTTCAACTACAAGTAGTAACAATTCTAAGAAAAAAACTATAGGTTTTAATAATCTTAAAGGAATGTAATATATTTGTCTAAAATGAATTGAAAAACTAATAAAATCTTGAGAAATATTATAGGTGATTTTCTCTTGTTTTCTTTTTTTAGATTTAAGACTTCTAATTAGTATGACAAGATAAATGGTTAGGTCATGGCAATTGAGCCAGACAAAGCAATCGACCTCCCCGCTCATCCATTCCATCGAACGCACTGAAATTGTCCTTTCTACTTCTTACTTATCTTCTGCTCTTGTATTATAACTGCCGACTTAGGGTCACTATTCATGAACAGTACCTTCCTCCTTTTCTTTTCTTTTTCTTAAGTAATTATCTAACCTCCTCATAGCCCCTACAGATTTTCTTTCTTCCATTTTGGTCCCTAAACTATTCTATCTGACAGTTAGTTCTTGGGAGACAGTATGAGTGATGAGGTTGATAATCCGCAAGTTTAGAAACTGCATTTGCCAAAGATAAAGACTACAAGGACTTTCTCCACTTTTTGCCCTTTTGGCAATTTTTCTACCAAATATAAACATAACTTCTTATAAGAAGGTTATGTTTTTCTTTTACCGAAAAACTTTCATTGATATGGATTATCTAATTTTGACAATGACTTAGACTGTTTTGAGACTTTATTTGGAATTTTTTGTTTAAACCAATTTGTATCATTTTCATTATGTTTTTTTGTCAATGGTTAAATATTACTTTTAATTGCTAACAAATCCAACTATTTACCTTACTAATCTTAAAATAGTTTATATCCAAATGAAGCCTAAATTGTACACTAGCTATTTCACCCATAAACATGTTCAATTCATCTTTTGTAGAATTTGCCTACATATAAAGATACCTAAACTAAATAAACATACCTGAAGTAGGTCTCCAATGTTGACCACTAAAGCACTAGGCAGAGGAGGGACATCAACCCAAAAACCTTGGTGAAGCACTTGAAGGCCTGTAATGTGATCTTATAAAAGAACTGTTAGGAAATCATTATCAGTATGCTTGTTTGTAACTAATGTCAGCTTTGGCTCAGGACATTTTGGGTGGTAATGACATAGCACAATGAGTCCCTCTCCACACCCCATCTCCTCAAGATGACTTGGTTCCAGCCCTAGAGCTTCAGACAGTAACATGAACAAAGATTTCCCCAACTTCATCACTCGCTCTGCGTACTTGGGCAAGATGTTTCTGAAACCATGTATGAATTCCTCATACTATCAAAATGAAGTTTAAAAAGTTTGCAGGAAAATTCAAGAATGGGATAAAAGTGCGACCAAGTTACCTGAACATGGGAGAGAAGTCCTGTGCGTTGGGTGCTATAGGAGCCATTTCACAGAAGGTGGTGTCCCTCCAACTGGCTATCGGGACTTTGTAAGGATCAAAGTTGCTGTTGTACCTAAACTTCCTGTTAATATCCCTTGTGTAGAACTTTTTCTTTGCCTCGGTATCCTGTAAAAAAACTGACGCACACCGTCTTTCATTTCCTCCAAAACCTGCACAGGGATCCCATGATTGATCACTTGAAAGAAACCCAATGTCTCTGTAGCATCCCTAACCTCATCGACGATTTCCTTGTCCTGAGCCAGATCCCGGTCCATGGATTCTAGGTCTTTGGTTGGAATCCTGAACTGTGAAGCTTTGACGTTTGAACAGTCTTCTTCTGCAGTGGCTTTGATTTCTTGGACAAAGATTCGAGGAACTTCTTCTACCCTGGCATCAACCAGCCCCTTTACACCGGCTTTGCTAGAGTTGAAAGCTCTCAGTTCTACCTTCCTGTCATAATCAGTGGCACCATTTGCGTCGCCAAAATCAGTCGCCCCCATTTTCCTGCTCAAGAGTATTGAGCTGTGCAGAGTTTCATGCGTGTCGAGCCATTCGGTGAAGGCTTTATTGTTGCTGACGAAGTTTGTTAAGGACCTTTATAATCGCCTTCAGCTACGAAGTGGCTACGAATCAACTACATTTATTAGCATCAGGGAACATGACTTTGGCTTTTACCGTGCCACGTCTGCTTACTCCTTATACTCCCCAAAAGACAAAAAAGGGTAATATCATCATCACCCTTGAACTATGACCCATGTTGCTAGTTCATCCTCTAACTACAAAATATTACACCGGTAGTCTTAAAACTGTTTAATATGTTGCAAACTAATCCAGAAGTTATCCAGGGACGTTAACTACTAACAAAATTATTCGGTGGCAGCTGATGTGGGCACACTTTTGGGGGCTCATTTTAGTTTTTTCTTTTAACAATCTGTTGGACAGAGGTTTTCAAATTGGGGATTTTAGGGTTTTACTGCAATCAGGAATCAGGGGTAAATCATGGCTTGTCCCAAATTCTGTAGATTCAATCATTCAAATATATTTTTTTACAACAGTAAACAATTATCTCTGGACATACAAAGGAATACAGTAAGATTAAGAGGCATGAAACTACAAACATTAGAATATAAGAGAGCATGACAATAAGCAAAGTTGAGGTCGCAGCAATGCCTATGACAAAGAGAGCACTAGTTTAAGGTACTCTGGTTCCACGGAGGAGATGGCGGCAAGTGATACCTAGCGCCAGGGACAAGGTAGAAAAAACAACAACATTAATGGGGTTAGAGTTGGAGTTGGAGTTGGAGTTAGAGGAAGAGTCGCATTGAATCCTCTTAGCTTACATTGATATTTATACAAGCTCAATACAACATACGGGATAATTACAATAAGTATTTGACATTAGCTAAAAGAGGAAGGGATGAGGATAAGTTGTTATCCAAAACAAAAGCAAATAGACAGAAGCTAAAAACTAAGAGGTATTATCTCTAACACGCCCCTTTAATCTCAACTATCTTGGTAATATGTTGAGATTATCTCGAAATCGTATGAACAACTGAGATGACAGCGGTTTTGTGAAAATGTCTGCAAGTTGATCCTTGGTTGAGATAAATCGAACAACGAGATCAATCCGTGCTACCTCTTCAAACAAAATTATAGTCAATTTCTATGTGTTTCGTGCGAGCATGGAAAGCTAGATTCATCGCAAGATAGGTGGCACCAATGTTGTCACACCACAAAACCAGAGGTTGAAGGAGGAAAACCCCAATTTCAGACAATAACGATTGAATCCAAAAGAGCTCAGCATTGTTATTTGCGAGGGAGCGGTACTTTACTTCAGTACTAGATTGCGAGACTGTTCCTTGTTTGCGTAAGCTCCGAGACACCATGTTTGATCCAAGAAAGATAGCATAGCCACTAGTGGAACATCAATCATCAGGGCAGCCCACCCAATCAGCATCAGAGAATGCACTTAGAAGGACAGAATTTGATCGACGGAGATGTAAGCCCAGAGATCTAGTTGTGTTCTTCAAATAGTGAAGTATTCATTTTACTGTTGTCCAATGAGACAAGGTAAGGGCTTGCATAAACTGGTAGACTTTGTTGACTGCATAGGAGACATCAAGACGCGTAACTGTAATGTATTGGAGGGCACCAACAGTACTTCGGTATTGAGTGGGATCAAGCAACAAGTCGCCAGAGGTCTTGGATAGCTTTTCCGTGACTGCCATAGGAGTGGACATTGGTTTGGCACTAGGCATGTTTGTGTGAGTGAGGAGGACCAGTATATATTTTTGCTGTGATAACACTATCCTAGTAGCAGTTGGGATGACTTCAACACCAAGAAAATAGTGAACTGTACCAAGGTCTTTGATTACGAAATCAACTTTAAGAGAATGTAGTAAGTTATCAACAGCCACTTGAGATGACCCCGTGACATTAATGTCATCAACGTAAATAAGTAGATAAATAGTGGCCTATGAATTTCAGAAAATGAATAGGGATGTGTCGGCCTTGGAGGGCACCAAGCCAAGTTCCAAAAGACGAGAGCTAAGTTGAGAGTACCATGCTCAAGGTGCTTGTTTGAGCCAATAAAGCGCCTTTCAAAGCTTACACACATGATAAGGATGTTGAGGATCATTGTAACCTGGTGGCTGAGTCATGTAGACATCTTCTTGTAGAAGGCCATGAAAAATGCACTCTGTACATCAAGTTGTCAAAGTAACCAACATCGAGAGAAAGCTAAGGAGAGAACAGTTTGAACAGTAGTAGGCTTGACTACCGAGCTGTATGTATCTCCAAAGTTGAGTCCATATTGTTGTTTAAATCCTTTTGCAACTAGGCGGGCTTTATGTCGATCCGTAAAGCCATCAGCTTTGCGTTTGAGCTTGAATACCCACTTGCAATCAAAGATATTCATGTGCGGTTATGGTAGAAAAAGGGACCAGGTGCCATTACGCAAGAATGCTTTGAATTCAATGTCCATTGCCTTTCACCAAGCTGGATGTTTCGACGTAGTGGAGAAACAGGTAGGTTCAGCGTTGTCCGAAGAGCCACTGATGGAAATGAGCACCTTAGAAGAAGGATACCAATATTGTGCCATTAGTATATGTCTTTGGCTTGCGTATATTATTATGCAGTCATGTCTGCATGCCCTGTTGAGGTGGAGGGAGCAATGCGAACGTGTCATGGCTGGTAGCAACAGCTGAAGACTTGACTAAATCTGAAGAGGATGTTGTAGATTCAGATGGATCAAGAGAACCTGAAACAAGTTCCTGATTGACTAGGCTTGGTTTAGTTACATTGATTACTGGCATGGCACCGTGTTAGGTTGGCTTGAAAAATAAGGAGCAGGTCCTGCACTTGAAGACTGGTTAGCTGAGGGAAATAGGGTTTCATCAAAAACAACATATCGACTGATATAAACTAGGCTAGAAGCAATGTGTAAGCTCTTGTAACCTTTGTGTTGACCACTATACCCAAAGAAGACACATTGTTTAGATGAGAATTCAGCGAAGATATGGCCAACAAACACAGCCAAAAATTTTGAAAAATGAGTAATCTGGCTCTTTATGGAGCAAGAGTTTGAGAGGGGAAACATTGTTTGTAACTTTACTTGGAATACGATTAATGACATAGCAGGCAGTATGGAACGCATCATCTGAGAACTTCAATGGCATAGAAGCCTGGGCTAGGAGAGATTTCCCCATTTCGACAATATGTTGATGCTTGCACTCAGCTGAACCATTTTGCTGATGAGTATGTGGGCAGCTAACTCGATGAGTAATTCCGAGAGAGGAAAATAGTTGATGTAATTTCTAGTACTCTCCACCTCAATTAGTTTGAACAGTTTGTATCTTCCGATTAAGAAGTTGTTCAACGTGAACCTGAAACTTTAGAAAAACTTTGTAAACATCAAATTTACAAACTAGTTGAAAGAACTAAACGAATTTACTAAAATCATCAAAAAAATTGACATAGTATCCATAACCATTAACTGATTTAGGTGCAAGACCCCAGACATCAGAAAAAATTAATTCCAATGGATGTTTGGGCATATGATGTGAAGAAAGAAAAGGTAACTAATGACTCTTTGCCTATTGATAGGCATCACAAATGGTAGAGTCTTTATTTGGAAGATAAGGAAGATTGTGCTGATGAATGTCTTGATGAACTATAGAACTAGAAGAATGCCCAAGCCTCCTGTGCCATTGCTTAGAGGTGACGCGTTCCCCAAGAAGAGCTTTAGTGGTTGATGGTGGGATACTCAAGGATGGAAGATGACATAGACCCTTGTCACATTGTACTCGAAGAAGTGCCTTCTTCGTTTCCTAATCCTTAACAAGGAAGAAGTTAGGGTAAAACCCAACGAAAACATTATTGTCACTGGTGAGTCGACTAACAGAGACAAGACTCTTTTTAATCGAAGGAACATGCAAAGTGTTGTTTAGGTTTAATGTGGTAGAAGGAGTAAGAATTTTGGATTCACCAATATGGTGGATAGATACACGATCAGAACCAGTGTATTTGTCACTAATAATGAGATTATTGAGATCCAACGTAATGCTGTTGTTTGCTCTTGAGTCTGTCTACCAATTTGTATCAACATGATAGGATGGTGTGGAAGCGATTGTAGCAACATGATCTATATCTGCATGGAAAGAATGATTAAATCAATTGAAACAATCAAGAGCTGAGTCTCCAGCTTTCTTACAAATCTAACACGTCGCTCTAGGGAAGACATTGTTGTCTTCTCTTTGACAAGGTAGACCTCCTCTTCCACTCCCCCTTCCTTGGCTTCTCCCACCAGGATTGCGCTTATAGCCTCTTTGGTTTGATTTGTTCCTGGTTGCAATGTTAACGGAGGGACCTTCTGCAGGTGTTTGCAAGATGGCTTGATGTTGCTCAAGTTTTGCTTCATAGCTACGTAAGTGCGCATAGACATCATTAAGTGGCATTGGATCCACTTGAGTTGTGATGGAAGTAACCAAAGGATCAAATTCTGAATTCAAACCAGCAAGTAGGTATGAAACTACCTTATATTCTTGGAAAGGTTGTCCATTGGCAGCAAGGGTGTCTGCCAGACGCTTCATGAGGTGGAAGTAATCATTGATCGAGAGATCTTTCTTTTTCATGGTTGACAACTGATATCGGATTTGCATAATCCTTGCATGAGATTGAGCCGAGAAGGTCTTTTCAAGTACAGACCATACCTCATGCGACGTCGACATGTTGATGACATGAGCAAGAACGTCTTCACTAAGTGAGGCAAGTAGCGCACTAAGAACCAGTTGATCCTGTTGGTACCAGGTTGGCCATGCTGGATTTACTACCTGACTGTTTTCAGCAGTCTGCTCAATCTCACTAAACGTAGTAGTTGATTGTTCGTCTCCCCTGGATGAGGCTTCATGGATCATTGGCGAGGGAAAATTGTTGGATCCATTGACATAGCCGAGTAGGCATTGAGATCTCAGATAGGGCAGAAATTGTGCCCTCCACAAGAGATAATTATCTCTTGTTAATCGGACACTAACCAGATGTCCTAGGTGCAGCAGCGGGCTTGGCACCAAGGCAGACAGTTCATTAAGAAATCGAGGAATTGTTTTCAAAACTCATGACGTTTGTCTATGATAAAGGCTCTTATACCATGTAAAGATATGATTTGCCACATCGAATCCTCTTAGCTTACATTAATATTTATACAAGCTCAATACAACATATAGGATAATTACAGTAAGTGTTTGACATTAGCTAAAAGAAGAAGGGATGACGATGAGCTGTTATTCGAAACTGTTGGTTGTTTCGTAGAAAACAAGGCAAGAGGTTTATAATGGTAGGAGTAAAGAAAGGAATAGAAATTTTGATTGAATCCCACACACTTGTTATTCATTGCAATGCTCTTTATATAGAGCTAAAAATATAACAATGAATCAAGATCTCTTCCTAGTATCAAGTCACATCTAACTAAATATCCCTAATATCAAGCAAGTAACAACTTCCTAAGGACTTGGTCTATTTGCCTAATATTCAGCAAATTTGTAACTGAATCAACTAAGGCACGTTTCCAACACTCCTCCTTGCCTCAGTAGCTGCAGAGGCCTAAGTTCTCTCTTATCATTTCAAATCTAGCTTTTGGTAGAGCCTTGGTTAAGACATTAGCAACTTGATTCTCAGTCTTGCAATAAACCAGCTTAATTTTGCCACCCTTTTGTACTTCTCTTAAGTGATACAGCTTGATCTTGAAGTGCTTAGTCTTGCCATGAAAAACAGGATCATTTGAAATTGCGATTGCAGCTTGGTTATCTACATGAATCTGTGTTGGCTCATTTTGCTCCATATGTAAATCTGCAAGTAATTTTCCGAGCCAAATTGCTTGATTCACAATAGCAGTGGCTGCCACATTTTCAGCCTCAGCAGTGCTTTGAGCCACCACATCTTGTTTCTTTGAACACCACGTAAACACTCCTGATCCAAAGCTGAAGCAGTAACCTGATGTGCTTCTCATGTCATCAACCGAACCTCCCTAATCATTATCAGAATATCCATGAAGCTTAATATCCTAAGAGTGAGAGTACTTAATACCATAATCTGCAGTGCCCTTAACATATCTCACAATCCGTTTGGCAGTTTGAAGATGCACTTCACTGGCACAGTGCATGAACCTTGAAAGTATGCTTATAGCAAACATAATATCAGGTCTAGTTGCAGTAAGATACATCAAGCAACCAATCAGGCTTCTATATTTGCTTTCACCAACCTTTTCTGCTCAATCTTCTTTGCTAAATTTTTCCTTCTGATTCATGGGTGTGCTGGTACTTTTGCAATCTTCCATGTGAACCTTTTTGAGTATTTCCCTTGCATACTTCTTTTGACTTATGAAGACTCCATCATGATCTTGCTTCACCTCCATACCAAAAAAATAGGTCATCAAGCCAAGGTCTATCATCTCAAATTCTTTGAGCATTTCAGCTTTAAACTCCTTTACCAATTTCTCATTACTTCCTGTAACAAGTAGATCATCAACATAAATAGAAACTATAATTGAGTTAGCATTTGTTCCTTTTACATATAATGTAGCTTCACTTGGACTTTTAACAAATCCAAGACTTTGAAGGTGTTCATCAATCTTGCTGTACCAAGCCCTGGGAGCTTGTTTAAGACCATATAAGGCCTTTTTTAACAAGTAGACCTTCTCCTCCTGTCCCTTGACTTGAAATCTTTTAGGCTGCTCTACATAAATCTCCTCTTGAATATAACCATTTAAAAAGGCAGATTTCACGTCCAGCTGATACGTCTTCCATCCCTTTTGGGCTGCCAAAGCAAGCAACATCCTAATCGTATCCAACCATGTTGTCACAATAGAGCTCTATCGGGTCAACAATGCTTGGAACCACTCCAAGTTCAGTGATGAACTTCTTGATCCAAACTGCCTCCTTCGCAGCATCAGAGGCGGCAATGTACTCAGATTCTGTTGTGCCACTGGAGCAAAAGTTTCTGAGAAATCTACTCCAAACACTTGGCAATACCCCTTCACCACTAATCTGGCTTTGTATTTATTTACAGAACCATCAGCATTAAGTTTGGTCCTGTAAACCCATTTGACTCCAATGATCTTCTTGTTTTGAGACCTATCCACCAACTCCCAAGTATCATTTTTTTCAATCATTTTGAGCTCCTCTTTTATTGCTTCAATCCATTTATCATCCTTCTCTGCTTCTTTAAATTCTGCAGGCTCAAAAATAGCAACATTACTTTTTTCATAAATGTCAGATAAGGACCTTGAACCTTTAACAGGAACATCATCTATGTCATCATTAGAGTATTGTGGAATTTCTTGCTGCTGCTCCTTTACTAGCTCATCCCAACTCCATTGCTTGTCTTCCATGAACTTGACATCTCTACTCACTAGAATTTTTTTATTTTGTGGTTGAAAAATTCTGTAAGCTTTGGAAGTGCCGCTATATCCAATGAAAACTCCAGTTTTTTCATTTTTATCAAGTTTGTCTCTTTTAACCTGGGGCGCATGAGAAAAACAAACACAACCAAAAACCTTTAGATTCTGTAAATCTGGTTTGTAACCAAACCAAACTTCAAATGGAGTTTTTTCTTGCAGAGCTCTAGTTGGCAGCCTATTCAACAGAAACACTACAGTGTTTGCAGCCTCTGCCCATAGCTTCTTTGGCAAATCCTTCTCATGCAGCATACACCTTATCATTTCCATGATACTTTGATTTTTTCTCTCACTAACCCCATTTTGTTGTGGCGTGTAAGGGGCTGTGAATTGGTGTTCAATGCCAGCTTCTTCGCAGAACTTGTCAAAAATGTCATTTGTGTATTCTTTCCCATTATCAGATCTTATCTTCTGCATTCTGCAACCACTTTGATTCTCCACCAATGTTTTATATTTCCAAAATGTATTAGCAACCTCAGATTTGAATTTGAGAAAATAAATCTAGCAAAATCTGGTATAATCATCAATAAATGTTATGTAGTACTTACTACCATTTAAAGATGATGTTTTCTGAAGTCCTCCAACATCTGTGTGTACAAGTTGCAGCTTGTGTGTTGACTTCCATGTTGTTTGAGGGAAGGATTTTCTAGCTTACTTGCCATATTGACAAGCTACACAATCAGCTAGCTTGTTTTCTAACAAAAGAACACCTTTCACTAAATTATGTTTCTGCATATATAGAAGTCCATCATGGTAGAAATGTCCGAGCCTTTCATGCCATAATTCTGCATTGCTTATGGTGCTTGAAAAAGCTATTTGCTCCTCCTCCAACAGATTTAAAGCAAAGCTTTTTGCTTTCATTTTCACCTTTGAATACATCTCTGCCCTTCGAGGCTTTGATCAAGCATGATTTGTCTTCAAATATAATTTTGAAGCCTTTTTCAATCAACTGGCCAACACTAAGCAGGTTCTGGTCAATGTTAGGCACATATAAAACATCAATAATATACTTTAAACCTGTTAAGGTTTCTATGGCCACAGTCCCTTTCCCTTTGACTGAAAGAAATTCACCATTTCCAATTTTTACGTTGGAAATGATTGTTTTATCAAGCTCTTTGAAGAGCTCTTGGTCATTAGTCATGTGGTTTGTGCAGCCACTATCAATCAACCAGGAATCGCCTGAGCTGTTGCTTGTTTCGAAGCATGTTGCAACAAAAAGTTGCTCCTCTTCATATTGCTCGGTAGAAGCCCTTGCCTCTTCGTGTTGTTGGGACTTGCAAATCCGCTCCATGTGTCCAATCTTTCCACATTTTTTGCACTTGACATCAGGCCTCCACCAACATTTCCTTTGTGGGTGATTTGTTTTTTTGCAATGTGGGCAAACTGGATAGATCTCCTCCTTGTTTTTGTTGTTGTTGTTGCCAACCGTTTTCTTTTTATTGTTGCTCTCCTTATCTTTACCTCATCTGGAACTTTCTGCCTCTGCTTGAAAAACACCCTCCATTGATTCTTCTTTTCTCACCATCCTTCTTTGCTCTTGTGCCTGTAATGCATTCACCAATTCTGCCAAGGGTATGCTTGTCAAGTCTTTAGATTCTTCTAATGAAGAAATTTTAGACTCATATTTTTCAAGCACAAAAACAAAAATTTTTTGCACAATTCATTCATCAGAGAAGTCCTTACCAAGCAATCTCACCTTATTAACAATACCCAGCAACTTGTTAGAGTAGTCTTTGATGGTTTCTGTCTCCTTCATTTTCAGCATTTCAAACTCCCTGATCAAGTTGAGTACTTGCATACCTTTTGTTCTTTCATTGCCTTGGTATTCCTTTTTGAGGTAGTCCCACATATTCCTTGCTGACTCCAAGTTCATTATTCTTGTAAAGACAGTGCTCGAAACAGCAGAGAATAGGCAGGCTTTGGCTTTGGACTTCCTGGTCTTCCTCTCTTTGTAGGTCTTAAGCTGAGCCACCGTAGGATTCGCCGGCAATGGGGGCACATTATAGTCTTCATCTATAGCCTCCCAAAGATCCAATGCTTCAAGATAAATTGTCATTTTGACAGCCCATACTTGATAGTTATCACCATCAAAAATTGGTGGTGCAATATGGGAGAAATTGGTTTCAGTTTCCATTCTTGAAGGTAGTTGTGTTTTTGTTTTGAGTTCTGATTTTCTCAACTCACAGGTCTCTCAAGAACAAAATGAAGCTCTGATACCAATCTGTTGGTTGTTTCGTAGAAAACAAGGCAAGAGGTTTATAACAGTAAGAATAAAGAAAGGAATAGAAATTTTGATTGAATCCCACACACTTGTTATTCATTACAATGCTCTTTATATAGAGCTAAAAATATAACAGTGAATCAAGATCTCTTCCTAGTATCAAGTCACATCTAACTAAATATCCCTAATATCAAACAAGTAACAACTTCCTAAGGACTTGGTCTATATGCCTAATATTCAGCAAATTTGTAACTGAATCAACTGAGGCACGTTTCCAACAGAAACAAAAGTGAATAAATAGAAGCTAGAAGCTAAGTTGTATTATCTCTAATAGAGCTTCTCTATAACTGTGGGTTCCTACTCAACTAACATAGTTAACACATTTTTTCCCTTTGTCTCGTCAGACCCATATGGTACTAATGTGAATGCCATTAAATCAAATCGGTATTTTATGACCAAACGATAGGGAGCTTCTCTTTTATTATGCATAGAACTATGGAAAGAGAGAAGTCTTATTTTCTTGTAGCATCTGAAATGTAGGCCAGACCCATGTGAATGCCGCAGGTTTTCAGGGCCTATTCATTTCTTGGCTGGGCTCACCATTTGAGATTTGGGGTTTACATTCAGCTGCTTCAACCTGAGCTATAGAGTGCTTCACGTCATCTTTCTGGTCTGGCTTCAGGCAGATGCCGTCACGACAGTCATCATCCGACTTGATCGAGCTACTTCGCTATCAAATTTGTTGAGCTAAATCAATGGGGGTGAGCTAAATTAATAGAGGTACAATGGATTCATGGATTTGTTAGGTCATAAAATTAGCTCTCAAAGATGATTTGAACATGTGGCGGCTGTGCAAATGGGTGTGGAATGTAGTGTCAAGGAGAGGAAGGGAACACACAGGTGAGGGTTGGACTTTATGAAAAAAGAAGGCCAATTTTTATGTGCACTTAGTGTTAAATTGCTTTGTTGAATCAATTTTTCAGAATTGGAATAAAAACAACTTCCCTCAAGAATTGCTTATAAACCTTCAAGAGCTTTATGCTTTTATGTTTCAGAATCTGAACGTGAGAGACTTATAAGAGGAGTTAGAAAATTCATAGAACAAGTTTCGCATCCTATCTATATAATTGATCCAGTTGTCTTAGAAAATGGTCAAAGTTCTAGACAACAAGAAGAAGAAGCAAAATTTGTATCTATAGGATCTCTCAATCCTAGTTTCTCAGATTTTCAATTGAATATTTTAACATAACCATTTATGTTTGACTATCAAAGTTTAAATGAAGATTTTTGGTCAAAGATAAATAAGATTAAAAGAAAATGGTTTTTTTGCACATATACCAAGGAAGACGGAAAAGAGATTAAACACCTTTAGTATAAAAGAATAATGAGAACTAAAAAGAATTTGAAATTATTTGAATGATTTATCCTAGCCATAGTGTTGGATGAAAAAACTACAATAGATGTGTTGGAAGAAACTTGGTCTACATAGAAGGTTAAAGATGGAAAATAAATTACATCTCCACATACACCTAACACTACAGGCATAATGGGACAAGAAACTAAAACATTTGCTTCACCCTTCAAAGTTTTTGATGCAAAAAACCCTGAAACTGGCAAGAAATCTATGGATAAGAAAGATCTCCAAAATATCATGCAATAAAATAATTATACAAACATTTACCTACAATCTATAGGTAAATAGATGAATAGAATTGAAACATCTTTTTTATAAGCATATATTTGATCTCACAAAGGCTTCAATCTTTAAACTAGAACCCAAAAACCTCAAAATTCCCAATAAGTTTTCCCAATGAATTTCCAAAATTCAAATTAAAACCAAATGATAAAATTACTGATTTAGCTAATCAAATAGCTAAACTGACAATTAGGCCTGAAGAACCAAATGAGAATATAGATAAAAAAAATGAAAGGGTCTTCAGATAAATGTTAGTGGAGAAAATCCAAATATCAAATTTCCAAGGATTGGTTGATTCTCATTACTTAGAATGTGAGAATTTAGAATTAAATCATCTTCGTTCTAAAGGGGGGATAAGATTAAATAGTTATTCTGAGCCTTATGCTTTTATGTAATATAAAGGAGATTCAATAAGAGAATGAAATATAGATGATTTTTCAGAATATCAAATAATAAACACTATCCAACATATGATTATGTTTGGGATAGTTACTAGAAAAATAATTGATAATTCAAACCCAGATATAACAGAAACGATCATAACTGGTTTTATAGGTTAGTTAAAGGGTCTAACTAAACAAGCTAGACAAGAAATAAAAAATGTGAGAACAATGCTTTCAGTACAACATGAAAACCAATTAATCTAAACAAGTGAACCTAATGCTGTAAATACTTTGTTGTGTACTATTTACTCTCATTTTATTGGTGATACAGCAAGTAAAAAAAGTAGAAATAGTGAATTCTTGTTAAATTTGAGATGTAGAACATTGCCAGATTTAGACCATGACATTTTTCCCATAAGTACAAGACAAGACAAAAAAATAAAATCTTTAGAAATAGATAAAGGCTTAAAAAAGATTTTATTGCAAATCCTGTTAAATAGTTCTAAAAGCTTTGAGGAAATAAATGTAATTTGTTTTTCAGATAGTTTAGAGTCTGAGTCAAAAAGTTGTGGTTCAAATTATGGTTATAATTTTTGCCAACTACAGAATACATTTGATAGTTCACAATTAAATGTGATTCAGGTCAATGCTATTACTAAAGAAGATGAGAGAATCCTAGAAATTGCCAAACAAATTGATGATATAGAATTAAGAAAAAAAAATTATTTAAATATCTTGATAAAGTTGGTGGGCAAGAAAATCAAACGAATTAAGGTAGAAGAAATTTTAAAAAGAAGGTTGATAAACAAGAATTAACCAAGCCTCCTGTTTATAGTCTGAATGAAATCCTTAAAAGAATAGATGAGGCACAAAACATTCATAAAGAACATACAATAGCAGAATTGAAAGGAGAGATTTCAGAAATAAAGGTAGAAATAAAATCTCTCAAGAATATAATTGAAATTTTAGAATTTCAAATTTTTGAAGGATACTCTCAAGATCTTCTAAAAGATGAGCTAGTTATGGAAGACATGGAACAATTTAGTTTTAAGGTAAAATAGAAAGAAAGAGGGAAAAATGTTTTAGAAATGAATGAGGAAAATAAAAATTTAGAAAGAAAATTTTCCCAAGAAAAACCTTTACAAATTAATAAGGTCTATTCTATGACAAACCAAAGATTTACCAATAGAATGACTTTTTTAATAGAAAACCAATTCAAATTAACAGTAGTAGTGTTACCACCTTCACAAAACGGTAAAATTACAGCATAAGGACTTAAACTTATATGCTTTAATTTTCACCATAGTGTATGAATTGTGAAGTGTAAAGTATTCAATATACACTCCCTTAAATGACAAAAACAATGATAGCTTGGTCCTTAAGAAAGCATTGGTATATTGCCTGATTTTCAAGCAACCTATAGACTAAATTGTAACGTTACAAAGATTGGGTACTCAATTGCACAAATTTCTAAATATTGCTATGGAAAGGACATGGATGGAATTATGAAGAAAGGATATGGATGGAATTATGAAGAAAGAATATGGAAGGAATTAAATATATTGTTGGGGACCAAAGTGCTCAAAGAGGCAAAGTTTGCCATTTATGGCATAATGACAACTAAGGTGCTTAAGTGTCCTAGATTTTTCTAAGGTGAAAATGACTATTGACCAAGGTTAAAAGAGGTCAAAATATGTCATTTTCGCAGCCAAAATGGCTGGAAATAATCTGTCCAAGTGTTGGCCAAAGTTTCAAAAAATTTGCATATATGCCACCAAGGTCAAAATGATGTATAAATGAAGAAAAATCTTCATTTCATTGGAATTTTCCCTAAATTTCTGTTTCCAGCAGCTAAGAACTCTTCCTTAACCTTTTCCACCATCCTCCATAGCCACCATACCTTAAGAAATCAAGAGAAAGCAAGAGAAAGCAAAGAAGACATCAAAGAGTGCAAGAAAACCTATTTTCGGTTCTATTAAGGTTCATGAAATTTCCAGCAAAAGGTAACGGTTTTATCTGGGTTTCATGGCTGTTTATTGTTCAATACAGATGCCCAAACATCCATGAACCTAAGACCCTAAGCTTGGAAGAGAGCTAAGAGCTTGATAAACCAAGTTTAGGTTAAGGGGGAAATTGCACCAAGGGTTTCAACCCTACAGCTTTGGTGCTCTGTTATGGCAGTGAAATTCAGGGTTTCTAGAGCCCAAGTTAGTATTAACTAAGACCTAATGACCTCCTAAGACCAAGAAATAGCTTGAGGAGGGCTGCCATAGTGAGTTCTTAATGTTTAATTGCATGATTATGGACTAACCTTAATGTGTTATTGCTGCCAGCATTTCATATGTTTGTTGCCGTGTTTGTTTGTGCATTTCGATGTGTATATTTTTGTGTTGTATTGTATTTTTGTGTTTTAGTGTATTTGGATTTCAGGTATATGGCTGGAGTTTGAAGATTTTATTGATAAGCCCTTACTAAGTTTCATTCAAGAAACTTACCCCCTTTTTGTCCATTTCAGGAGCACCTGAAATAGAACATTCAAATTAATAGTTTTCGTTTAAATTTCGATGTGAAATTTCAGGTACATGAACTTCAATATTTTTAGTTATGATCTGGAAATTTTGGTGATTTTAGGAGCACATTTGGTATTTTTAGTGATGGCGCTTACTGTGTTGTGCAGCAGCTGTCCAGCATCCTGTTCTGGAGTCCATTGTGTCTCAGGCACTCCTGTAACTTAGGCTGTGTATTTAGCTGAGTTAAGACCATTATGTAGTGCATGTATGCATGTGCATGTAGTGTATGTAAAATGAGACAAGTATGTGAACATTTGAGTAATGTTTTGGCTATGTAAGTGATGTGGTGCAAAGCTGCCTAAGTGTGAATGATGGGCTGCTTACTTGTAAATTCTGTTTTGGCCACATAAAGTTGTTAAAAGCAAGGGAATGTAATTCCTATGTGTAATGTACATATATGGGATAGCCTTGGAGGGCTTCCCCCTTGTGAATGAAGTGTTTTCATGGTTTGGAAAATTTGTATGGGCAAAATGGTCCAAAAGTTGCCAGAATTTTGACCCTGTACCTAAAGTTTAATATCTCCCTGTGTAGAATGAATATTGGTATGAAATTTTGACCACAGCTAGAGGACATCTAGAGGGTTAACTGGGATTTGGAATTCTGGATTTAGAGCCCTGTAGCCAAAGATATGATGTTACAAAGTTGGCTGAGTTACTGTTTATTTGGTCAGAATTTTGTAACCAACTTAAAAAATCCATAACTTGGTCCATAGGTGGGCTATTGATGTAAAACAAAATTCCTTGGTTTGCTCTAAGTCGCTACTTCATAATGGAGCAAAGTAAATAGGGGGGTATGAGGCTAGAATGATACATTTTATTAGTGGAAGTTACAGGTGCAGTAGCTGGTCACTAGAACTTAACAAGATTGCCTAATGTGTGGAAGCCAAAACTAAGACTTGTGCTAGTGTTTTCCTTCTTAGCTGCCATGGTGTGCATAAAATGTGAATATGTGTGTGATGGTTGGACCAATATGCATGTGTTTACATAGTGCCCAAGAGGGCCACTTGGGTATGCACACTAAGGGTAGTGTTGTGATGGCCTACAGAACATTACCAATCCTGGGAGTTTAAATGCACAGTTTTGGCACCATAACTGGACTACCCCGGAGTGGATAACAAGTAGTCTAAGTAGACTCAGAAGTTGATAGAAACTATATTAAAGAAGGTATTGTTCCTTACCAATGTTTTGATAAGTCCTTTCAATCTAATACTGCTGCCAAATAGGAAACTATACTAATTAGGTTTAAACTGGGCCTAAAGACCCTTTTGCCTCTAAATTTTATCAACTCAGACCTTTTACCCCTTGAACTTTAACTCAGTTTGACTCGCCCCTCAAACTTTGCAAACTAAGATCTTTTACTCCCTCAATCCACTTAAATAAAGAATGTATACTAAAATAAAAATAAAAGAAAAATTGAAAGGCTAACTAAATCATTTGTCCAATGGTTGACTCTTTTGGGCAAACAATAAAAAGCTTAACATAACTTATAAGTGAAGATAAAGGAAAGATGGACAATCTCAAAAGTAAAACTAAAGCCTTTGTGCTTATTGTTTGCTCACAAAGGTTAATCATTGGACAAATGATTTAGTTAGCCCTTCAGTTCTCCTTTTATTTTTGTTTTAGTGCACATTCTCTATTTAACCAGGCTGATAGGGTAAAAGGTCTCAATTTGTAAAGTTTGAGGGGCAAGTCAAACTAAGTCGAAGTCCAGAGGTAAAAGGTCTGAGTTTGCAAAGTTTGGGGGGGAAAAGGGGCTTTATGTTACTACCTCAAAAAAATGGGAAAATTACAAAGTGTGGCATAATGGTCAAAAACTATTATATTGTGAAATTCTCATCATAGTGATTGAAGTGTGAGGGGTCAAAGGTATAATCAACACCTCCTTAAAAAAGTTCCAAGATAGTAACTTGGCTTCCAAAAAAAGCCTTAAGGATTTCTTGTTTTTCAAGTAACCTATGGACCTTTTTGTAAGGTTTTAGAAATTCAGGTACTGAATTGCAAAACTCTCAAGAAAGAGCTTTGGAGTGTTATGGGAAGGATTTGAATGAAATAAAAGTACTATTAAAGGACCAAATTGCTTATGGAGGACAAGTATGGACAAGGAAAACACAAAAGGCATTAAGAACCTAAATGTCCTGCTGTAAACCTTAAGGTGACTAAGGATTTGACTTTAGTCAAATGGTGAAATTGTGGGGTTATCCCACCAAGGGGGAGGTCAGCTATGGCTTGTAAAAGGAGTAAAAAATGTGGGCAAGTGTGAACCAATGAGTTTAAGACAAAGAAACCATGGTTATGTGGCAAAGAAAATGACATATAGTATGATTAAGGCTAATAAGGGTGTTTAGTGCCCTAAAGCTAATCTAATAAGCCAAACTCAATTTTGCCACTCCCCTATTCGACCCAACCACCCACCACCCACCTCCACATTTCTTCCATAGCTCCTCTATAGCCACCATACCTTCAAGCTTGAAACTACTTTCAATTGAAAGCAAGGAAGAGCAATTGGAAGCTATTTGGTGCTATTGTTTAGGTGTACCTACGATCAAGCTTCAAATTTGGCCTACTCACAAGGTAAGGAGTTCTCTTGCCCTCATGGGATGTTTAGTGTATTTTCAAGCATCCAAAGAGCTACGGCTAAGTTTGGAAGAGAGCCATGAACTTGATGAACCAAACTTAGTGAGGGGAGTACACTTAGTAAAGGTTTTGTGACCTAGTGTGAAGTGCACAATGATAGCAACAAAATTAGGGTTTCTAGAGCCCAAAATTGGTACCAACTAGTGTTAAACTCTCATAAGGCCAAGCTTATGCTTTAGGAGGGCTGCCATAGTGATCTACTTGTGTTTATTACATGTTTTGTGGACTAACCAATGCATATTGCTACTGCAACATACATATGGTTGTTCTTTGTGTTTGGTTGCCACATTTGGATGCTCTATATTGGATATTTGCATTGTGTTTTCTTATGTTTTAGCGTCTTTGGGTGCAAGTGATATCAAAGGTTACATTACCTTAAGAGTATAAGTGTTCTCCTTACTAAGTTTCACAATGAAATTTACTCCCCTTAAATCTGCCCATTTCAAGTTGAGCATAAAGATCACATTCAAACTAACCCTTGTCATTTGAGTTTTAAATGCACAAATTTTGGCACCATAATTAAACTATCCCGGAGTGGGTAACACTTTAGTTCCGTTTAAACTAACAAATTTTGATGTGTGTAATAAATATATCTATATTAAACAACATTTCACAATTTTGAACATAAATCAAGAAGTAATTTTAGGAACTCTATTCCTGGCTGCAATCATGCCCTTTAAAGTAAGCATGAATGAAATTTCTACCAAGAAATTTAGAAAGAAAATTACTTTTGAGTTTGTTGTACCACTTAGAAGATCATTATTAGAAGAACTCATTATATATTTAGAATAAAAATAGAATTTTCTTATGTGTTTACAAGAAGAAGTAAAATACAAAAGTGTTGAAAAAAATTGGAGTATCAAAAATTAAGACAAAAAATAGAACACTTCAAGGGAGTTTTAGCTAGTAAGGTGTGCTGATATTCCCAATGCTTTTCGGCAAAGAAAGAAATACATTGTGAATATCCCTTCTGAACTAGACTTCAATGAGAAAAACATTCCAACAAGGTATAGAGCAATACAAATAAATGAAGAATTAATAACCTATTGTAGGAAGAAATTCAAGGTTTGTTGGATAAGAAATTGATTAGAAATAGTTCTTCACCATGGAGTTGTTATGCCTTCTACATGATCAAAAATTTAGAAATTCAAAGAGGAGTGCCTAGACTAGTAATCAATTATAAACCTTTGAATAAAGTTATTATATGGATTGGGTATCCAATACCTAACAAGAAAGACTTATTATCTAGACTTCATAATGTTGTTGTGTTCTCAAATTTTGACATGAAGTTAGGATATTGGCAAATTCAAATTGTCGAGGAAGATAAATATAAGACAAGTTTTAATGTCCCATTTGGTTATTATGAATAGAATGTCATGCCTTTTGGGTTTAAAAATGTTCCCTCTGAATTTCAGAAAATCATGAATGAAATTTTTAATCCTTATAATTCTTTTACTATTATTTACATTGTTGATGTGCTTGTGTTTTCTCAATCAGTTGATCAACTTTGGAAGCACTTAGACAAATTTGTAAAAATGGTAGAAGATGCAGGACTAGTAGTGCCAGCAAAGAAAATGGAATTGTTCCAAACTTGAATTAGATTTTTAGGTCGCATAATCCATAAAAGAACAATTAAACCTATTGATAGCTCAATAAGCTTTGCTTATAAGTTTCCTAATGAAATAAAGGGCAAGAAGCAATTATAGAAGTTTTTAGGAAGTTTAAATTATGTTGCAAATTTTTAAAAAATCTTGCCAAGAATTGTGAACCTTTCTTTGATCGGTTAAAGAAGAATCCTCATGACTGGAGTTTAGAACAAACTAAATCATCCAACTAGTTAAAAGAAGAATAAAGGAAATTCTCTGTGTTAATATTTCCAACCTAGAAGCCTTTAAAATTGTTGAAATAGATGCCAATGATATTGGCTATGGTAGAATATTAAAACAGAAAATTGATAATAAAGAACAATCGGTAAGATTCATTTCAAAAGTTGAGAATCAAGCCCAAAAGAACTATGCCACTATTAAGAAGGAAATTTTAGCTATTGTTCTTTATATTACAAAGGTTGAGGAAGATTTCCTTAACAAGAAATTCTTAATTAAAGTTGACTGTAAAACAGCTAAAGATGTTTTGTTTAAAGATGTTAAAAATCTAACCTCTAAGCAATTTTATCTGTTTTCGATTTTGATATTGAATATATTGTGGGAGAAACCAACTCTTTGCCTAATTTCTTAACCAGAGAATTTTTGCAAGGAAGAGAATATGACAAAGAATTTGAATTAGAAAAACAAAGTCATTCCCTATCAAGAAACCAAAGAGGATATGACAGAAATAGAAACTTGTTTGGTAATGGATACAGAATTGACCAGAGCTCTTCTAGCTCAGCACCATGTCCATCTAGAAAATCTTACAGAAGGGGAAAATCCCTCCCAAGCATTTATTAAAAAAAATGAAATCTGAGGGAGAGCCCTCTAAAAAAAGAGATTTTTGGCTTGGCAATGACAAACTATTGTCTTCCCAAGAAAGAAGAATATACATGAATTTCTAGAGAAATTCCTAAGAAACTAAACGAAAGAATATTCTTTCAAAACCCTCAAAGTCGTAAGAAATCTCCATGCACAATTTAGGCATACCAACTGTAAACCAAGAAATTGAAAGGAAATATCTTATTTCCCCAGAAGCTAAAGTTTTTAATAATTTTCAGTCATAGAACTGGCAGAAAATTACTTGTCTGACCACCAGAATCCCTAGTGACAATTCCAGCCACTCAAGAAGCCTCCTTTATTTGAATTAATATTATAAGAAACTAGTTATATTGAAATAGAATATAAACCCAAAAGAATTAAGATCACCATTAATTCTAAAAGTGGTGATGAAGAACCTTCATAAAAATATATTTCAGAAATTGGAATTTCTTTATTTAAACTATTAAAAGTTTGGACATTCGAAGAATGAGGAGTTCCATCTGGATGAAGAAGAATCTTGACCAAAGGAAAATATGTGAATATGTTATTCTCATATTGGGACTATATCAAGGCTTGGGATACAATCTTTCATAATCAGAACAGAGACCATCAGTGTTCATGGGTGATTTTATTCAAGACCAAGCAAAGGAAATTTCCTAACGGGGTTTTATAACTAGTATTTTGGGAAAGGTTTGTTCAGAGATTTTTTCTTAGAATAAGTCATGAAGTCTTTTGAATGATTCTACACATTCCAAGAATAATTTTTTTAGAAAGGCCAAAAAAGTGTCATTCTCAGATTTCTTTTTTGTGGTCATGAGCCATATTTCTTGGATCCTCCAATAACACTGTGAAAAACAAGAAGTGGGTTATAACACCCATTTTACCCCTTGCCTGGAATGAAATTGGGAATCAAAATGGTGGGATAAATGTATCCTTAACCAATATTTTCCCTAGAATATTAGATTTCATAAAATTGATTTAATTGATGAAGAAGAAAACCTAGACGAGGAATTCCTAGATGTCATGCCTAACTGATTCTGTGAAGGAGGTCAATTCAAGGATAGATAAATTCTTATCTCTATAATGAAAGAAAGAATATTAAATCCTACCCAGAAACAATTGGTTAAAAAAGGCCAAGAAAGCATTAGATCCTCATCCTACAAAAATAACAGTAGGGACCTAGTATAGTCATTTCTAACTCAGTGCCTTTATTTTCACGTGAAGAAAACCAGTGTCAACAGAAATTGACAAGGAAAGAAAATAGGTAGCAGTCTGTCAACTGCCCAGAATTATTGCCTCCATCAACTAAAATTATTGGTGCACCAACTGGCCACTGAGGAGTAAACTCACATTCCCTTGATTTTTAATTGGAGAAATTTTTTTAGCCTTATCACCAGAGGCTTAGAAGTTCTGTCTATTTAAGAAAGCCTCTTTCTGCAGTTTAGGCATAAAAAAAAAAATTCTCATCTCTCTTTCTTAGTCCATGTGTTGGACACCTTTCTTTCCGTCAAAATTTGCATTTTATTACTTAGTATTTAAGTGGTGTACTTTTTCCATTGTGGTGTCAATACTATTGAAGCTTGGATTCCAACTTCAATAGTTCAAGTCTATAATCATTCCAGTGTTCTTCATCTTTATGTGGTAAAACTAGTTCTCACTAGTTCACTATAAGTTTGTATTTTAAGTAAATAAATCATATGAATGCATTTCTAGTTCATCTTTCTGCTTGTGTTTAAGCTATCTTTATGCTTAAATTTGAACTACTTGGCCATTTTGGTATTAAAGCCATTAATCATTGTTTTCATGTTTTTTTTGCTATTTGATTATATGTTTTCAACCTTAGGTCATCCTTTCTAAAAACAAGAAAACTAAAAGCCCTAGCATAGAATTTAATGCAGGTGTACATAATAACTACTCAAAAAGGAAATGCCAGGTTGAGGTATAAACAAAGTTGGTGGTTGGAAGAGGCTAAAGGCACGTGGGCAACTAAATGTTTGCTAGATTATTGTTGTAATTCATCTCAATTATGGGGGTAATAAAGGAACAAAACTATGGGACCCATCAAAAGTGACATGCCCATTCTTCAAAAACATGAAAATAAAGGTGGGAGTCAAGTCAGTCTAACTCGGTTAAAGACTGGCTCGGCACAGCCAATCAAAGATCCATTGAGAAGTCCGTTGAGTATGGGCCTCAAAGAAGAAAGGCGTGCAGCTAAACTTGAATGGCCCAAAACGGAACCCAGGCATGGACTGGGCCTAGCTCGGCTTAGACCTGGCTGGTCTGATTCAATTTGGGCCCAATAGCCTAGAATTCCTATAATAAAAAATGGCTTTTTGGCAGATTTTTGAAAAATAGGTTAATGATAGCTTTGGTCCTCCAACAGTTTTTTGCTCCATTTTTGCCCCAAACTTCTTTTTTCACCCTCCCAACAACTATATTTTAAGGATTTTTTAGTCCAAACAAAATTTGGCACTTCCCTATAAATAGAAAGGCCATTTCCACTCTATTTTCAAACCAAACTTTAATCCCTCTTGTTCTTCTACCATATTCTCGTAAGCATTTTCACTACTTTCTTTAGCTATTTTGCTAATCTCTTCCTAATTTCTTCCTAATCTCATCATAATTTCTTTCTAATCTCCTCCTAAAATCACTACTATTATTTTATGACCCATGGCTTTAAGAGGAAATGGCAAGTCCATGGAGACTTCATCATCCCGCACCGCTAGCCTCCAAGGCTTTGTTCCGTCGCTGCTCCTGAATAGTTGATAAAGGCATTTTAATCGAGGAGTTCTTTTATACCTAGTCGATTGAGATCTTTTTCCCAACTGTTGAGTCGAATCACAAACTTGAACAATTGATGTGTTCAAGCTATCTACGGTATCCACACAAGCCTCTTGGGATTACCATGCCTCCACCACATCCCAATATACATATTCCTCTTGCGCCCGTAGTGCTAGCTTGTATCCTCCAACGAATGGCAAGAGAAAAGTGCAGCTGGAGCTTTTTAGAACCCTTCTGATTTCGTCCTTAGGGAGGCTATGGTAAGAGTTACAAATTTCTCATTATTTGATGTATATACAGTGAGACTCAACTCCTAAGCCTAATGGGCTTCAAAACCCCGCTCCAATTAGGTTTAATTTTGGGCTTCATTAATGGCTCAACCTTTGGGCCAACTATTAATTTGAAATTACTATGAAACGAAAACCCAAACAATTTGACCCGTGCACTCAAATAATCTAATTAGCTCTATGTGTGCGACCTAATAGGCTCTTATCACACTGGCAATGATCATAAATCACATTTATGATTATAAACAATGAGTAGTGTCTAGTAATACATCATTGCTACCCAAGTGACATGATAGTCGGTGATTCAACTAAACCTTTATGATCATTATCCGTATATGTCATTGTCCCTTTGTCCAAGATATCAAGACTAAGCATGAAACATGGAATATGTCACTCTTGTAGAGCCCAATCTATGGTTTCTTGGTTACCGAGTAGACTAACTTAAACTGATGACATTGATATCGTATATCAACTCATCCAAGCATGACCACGCATTTTTTTAGTCTCACTCTATCAAGGGGCCCAAAGATATCACTCTCATTACATAGAAGGGACAAATCCCATCTTGATCATACAAAACCCTCCGCATGATATATGACATACCCAATGACCACCTTTATGTTCACTCAATTACGAGCAACAAAAGGAAGTATCAAAGTATGTGACTCACATGTAGGGAACCTTGATGACCTTAGGTCAAAGGACTACATATACTATGATCACTATGAGAATCACTTATGACACTCATATAACGATCCATGTAGTGTTCTCATGATGGGTTGGTCCATTACACAAGTTCTCCAACTTGTACATTACATATCTCATATTAGTCTCCACATATACTAGTCTTTATGTATTATTTTAACCCACTCCACAATAATACTAGACCAGGGACGTTTAAGAATACTATTATTCTAGGGTTATAATTAGGTTTGATTTTGTCACACAGAAACAATACAAAGAACACAATTACTAGATTAATACCTCAATAAAATATCATGACTCAATATATAAAATACAATCATCTCATGATTAGCTTTTGGGCACAACACTAACAAGTACTACCTTTTATGCTGCAATGCTAGGGCACATTTAGGCTTAAGTTGAGGTCTGTTCCAAAGCCTCCCAATGGGGTCGTAAGTGCCCTTAGACATCCCTAAGGCCTAAAAAATGTTGAAATTAATCATTATTCTACTCCCAAGTAATTTTAATGCATTAAAAGTTGGAAAACAAGGTAATATGGCAAAGGTGTTAAGCACCTTGAAGGTTAAGGTTGTGTATAGTAAGTAAGCAAGAGTCAGAGCTTTGAGCAACTTAAGAATGAGTTCTTATACATTGGGAACTAGTGAAGAAACCAACCATGGATCCTCAAGGTAGCCCAAAGAGGCTAAGGTCGGCTAAGGTCGGCCTAGGTCGAGGTTGGAAACCTAACTACCCAAGGTTGAAGGCTTATCATTCCCAAGTGCTAGTAAAACTCTAAGTGGCCCAAATCAAGCTTGTTGAGCTAGATAAGTGTGTTTGATTGGTAAGTAAGCCACAAAGGGATAGTAAGATGTGGATAAGTGATTCGGGTCAAGTTGGGTGGTTAAGGGGAATGGTGCCCTAAAGAGACAGAAAAGGGCATTAAGGTGGAGCAAAGGTGGGTATTAGACCCCTAGTGAGTCAAGGTTTGAAGTGGTAAACCCCTAGGTGCTAAGGAGGACTCAAGGGTGCTGCAATCAAGTCTTAGACTTGGAAAAAATGAGCCACTAGGGGGGCCCTGCACATATGCATATGTTTATGGCTTGCCTGTTTTTCCCCTTGCAAGTATTTCTTTGAAATCCCTTACTGAGTACTTGATCTACTCATTCCTTTAAGTTTTTTATTGTGCAAATTAAAAGGATAAAAGTATAGGATAAGTGGTCTAGTAGCTAGAACTACTGCTAAGCTAAGTTTCTTTGTAAGTACTAGTTTTGTGATTTTTTTCTAGTTCAAGGTTTGTATGACTGTGTTTGACTAACTATAAGTGTTTTCATGGTTTCCTCATATTAGGAGATTAAGTGACAAAAAGAAAGGTCCATGAGGCCTACACTTAAGTAGTTAATAGGTGAAAACCATAGTGAAAAGGATCTTGGTATAAGTATGCCCTAAAATGCCTCATTGCCTCATTTTGGAGTACTTTGAGTACTAAGTGTTGTCTCTAGAGTTAGACTGCTAAAGGTTAATTTTGGGTTGTACATAAAGAGTTTGTGTGTACAATACTTGATTATTATGTAATGGTTAAGTAACTATTGTTTTTCAACTTTGGCTTGTTTTGTATTGGTTTTAAAAGTCCAACCAGCGTGGTGTCTATTTATTAATTTTTTACTATTGTCTACATAGCCAAAACAACTCATCTATATTTTCTATGTCGGGTAGTTTAGATAGTAGTTGCATATAGGGGGTTTTGGATCTTAGGTAATAATGAGCCAATTGTGATTAAGTAGCTTAAGTTCCAATAACTCAAGCTAAGCACTTCTACATGCCCTCAGGTTAGGCATTCCGCCACAATGAAGGCCCCATTTTCCTGTTAAAAAATAAGAAAACCTACCGTACCCTTCAGTCTTCTCCCTTAATTAGTTCATGATTACCACTCTCTAGTATTGCTTGTTTGTTGTTGTAGATTGTTGTCATTTTTGGAATTTGACTTGTATTTTTAGTTCATTGTCTTTCATTATTGCTTGCTTCGATGCTAGTTTGCTATTTTCTAGTATGCTTGAACTCCACATTATTACTTTGTTAATGATGTAGTAGTGTCATGGAAAATCCTTGAAATTGATTTCTTCTTAGAGGCTTCTATGTGCTTTTTCTGGGTGGTAGGCACTTGCATATTTAGAGCAACCAAACCATTTAGGAAGTGATAATGCTTTTCTTTCAAATTTAGGAAGTTGCTTCAAAATTCAAATTAAAAGATTTTATCGGATGTTACAAATTTTATTAGGTGTAGACAATGATTTAGGTATGTATGTTTCATATTTTATTTTTATGAAATTTAAAAAAAAATAGTTTAAATAGTGGGTTACCTGCAAGTGTGGACTAGAAGTGCGGTTGGGCTGATCCGACCCGGCCCAGGCTAGGACCACCCTAAAGTCAAACCCACATTGAACTGGTCAAAAACCGACTCAGCACGGCCCGGTGAAGGCCCTCAATAATATAAGCTGAATTTGGGCCTGAGAGGAGACCTCCACGCAAGATAACACTACCTGACCCATAATCCAAGACTGGCTTAGACCGGTACCGGCAGTCCGAGCCTAACGTTGAGCAATGACCAAAAAATGGCTATTCTTGCAGATTTTCAGAAAAATGGTTAATTACAACATTGATCCTTCAATAGTTTTCTGCAACAATTTTACCCCAAATTTCCACATTCAACCCCCCCACCAACTATAGTTTAAGTAGTTTTTGGTCCAAACAATTTTTTGCCCTCTCCTATAAATAGGAACGTCATTTCCACTCTACCCTTACACCAAAATTCAGTCTTTCTTCTTCCTCTGCTATATTCTCTAAAGCATTTTATCTTTTTTTGCTAATCCCTTAAAATTTATTCCTAATCTCCTCCTATTTTTTTTATTCATCAGTACTATTATTTCATGACTCATGGCTTCAAGAGGAAAGGGCAAGTTGGCAGAGACTTCATCTTCCCGCACCACTGGCCTCCAAGGCTTGTTCCGTCACCATTCTCGGTCGGCGGAAAAGACATCTCAATTGAGGAATTGCACAATGATGATGACCAAATCGATATGACAAATTATGATTTTGGTCTCGGTGATCAATTATTCGATGATGATATTGAAGAGGTGGATGTGACAGCGGCCAAGGATCCATCAACACAATCGACACCGACAAGCCGTCAACCCACTATAGAGGATACTTAAGGACAATGACAAGGACAAGGTAAATCCTTGAGACTAACGGCTTGGGTTTAGGAGCATTATAAGCTCATATTTGAAGGAAAGTCGAGGTACGTCAAATGCAAATATTGTGGGAAGAAGTTGGCACATAAAAAGAATTCTTTCACCAAAACACTGTAGTGCCACATTGAAAATCAACATCATAATGTCGTTCCCAGTGCTGCGACTATTTTCAGAACACAACCACAACTTGGGAGTACAACTGGTGGGTTAGGTATATTTCATTTTAACCAACAATGTTGTAGAGAAGACATGATAAATTGGATGATGCTTACTAAAAATCCTTTTTCACAAGCTGAAGATGTGCACATAGAATCTTGGATTAAATCACAATTAAATCTTGCATTTAAAAAATTTTCTAGGAAAACAGCTAGGAAGGGAAGCTTTAACTTATTTGAAGCCAAAAAATCAAATTTGTAATTGTATTTCTCTACTCTTGATCATTGTGTGGCATTTACTTCTAACATAGACATCACCTATAGGTCAATCATATTATTACGTTACTACTCATTGGATTGATTCTGACTAGGTCATGCAAAAATGCATTTTTTCATTTAGGGTCAATGAAATTGATCATATTGGTTGTCATATATACAATTGCATCTTGGAAACGTTACATGATTATTATTGTACAGACGAAGTCCTGTGCATTTCATTTGATAATGCTTTAAACAATGATATTACCACTCGCCTTTTAAGCCAAACATTGAAACTACCTCTCAACGGTGCATTCTTTCACATTATATATATGTGCCATATTTTGAAATTTGTGTGCAAAAGGGTTTAGAAGTTCTCCAAAATGAAATTGTGCGTATTCGGAATTCATTAATGTTTTGAAATCAAGACTTGCTATGTTTCGTGAATTCAAAAGTTTTTATTTTGAAAATCAAAAACCATTTTCTTGGAAACAATTTAAATTGGACTATTCAACCCGCTAGAACTCCACTTATTTGATGTTGCAAGATGCATACCCATATGCAAATTTATTGATACATTTCATGAAGTTAAAGATGGGTTGTGAATTCCTTACAACTGAAGTCTGGGAAAAATGTTCTAACACCAGTGAATTGCTTAAGTTTTTTTATGAGGCAACTGAATTTTTTGTCCAGTGCTTACTACCCAACCATTCATCAAGTTTTGCTTCATTTAGTGAACATTACATATGCTTTATATCTATTTAAAGATGATGAGTTATTAAAACCGATTGTCAAAGCCACGCAAGCTAAGTGGCTCCAGTATTTTGAAAAAATTCCACCTATCTTTTTAGCTGCTTCTTTTCTTGACCAATATGTCAAGTTGACTAGCATGACTACATTGCTGGAAGGTATTTATCATACTTATTTAGAAATGTCTTAAATAAATGTTTTGGCTATGTCTGATACTGCTTCTGAGTATTTGCATTCTTTATACCAGTTATGCTATGAGCGATATTTGAATATGGTAAGATCTTGATGTAAGCAAGGAAGGAACAACCAAGGTTGACAAGGACCCATTAAAGATAACTAGTGGACCTATGACAATGAAGAAGGCTAAGGAGCTCACTAGTGTACTTCAAGTTTTTGTCTCAAACTAGCTCTTGGAGAATGAACTTGGATTTTCACAATGAGCTATTGGAAAACTTAAGGAATCATATGGAGATGATGGCTAATCTTGGTACTCAATTTTAGAGTGCCTAGGCAAGCCAAATAGCAAGGAACCCCAAGGGCACCCCTTAAGTGCACCTTTGGAGCCCCCTTGAAGTGTTCTTGAGTCGTTTTCTTTCACAAGCTGAATATTTGAGCTCTAAAGTTTCAAGACCTCTTTTCAACATCTAAAAGGAGGTTTCAAGTTAATATAACTCAATTATTCAAGCTTGAAGTTAAAGACACAAGCTAATGAGCCTTTAAGTGCACCCGAGAAAACCATTTTGGGGTTTTTAGGGCCAATCTTGTGTTCTAGCATATTTTATTTTAACTTGTTGTTTATTTACATTATTTAGGATGTTATGGGGGCAATGGAATTGATTCAAGTCTCTTAGGATAAATGGAATTCTCTGCACACATTAAACATGTGCAAATTAAGTGTTTGAGTCATAGTTTGATTGGGTTTTCTTAACTCCTTTAAACTTAGGATTTGGCTATGAATTTTGGCCTACTTTTTCCCCTCATTTTATCCTATAAATAGGACCATATTCTAGCTAAAAAACATAGCCTTTAACTAAAATAATATTGCTACTTTGAAGATGAAAATTCTCTTTAGTTCTTCGAAGACTACCTATTGTGTTCTTAATTTTCTTATATTTCTTGTTTCTAATCATGAGTTGATTAGGGCTAGGGGTTTAAAATCTAGTCTTTTTGATGTCTTGTAGAGCCTGAAAAATATCTTGGGCATGCTTCATGGTCTTTATACCATTGGGGTTTGCATCAATTGGTATTAGAGCCACATGTTCCATCCGAAGGACATATTTTTGTGTTCTTGTTTCTCTTCATTTTTCTTTTAATTTTTCCAATAATTTCATGATTTAATTCTATTTTTCAATCCTTTTTATTCTTGTTTTAGGTTTGTGTTCTCTGTTTCTAGCCTTGCTTCCAATCAAAGCAACAAAAACAACAAAAAGACGTCAAACTAGAGTTTCCAAGTTTTTGGTTTTAATTTTTTTGTTCTCTTTTGATTCTTATCCTTTCTTTTCATGTCCAGCCATATTAATCTTCCTTGTTTCCTTTATTTCTAGCACCTTAGAGTCAAGAAAATGCCAAAAAAATAAGGATTCAAGTTCAAGAAGTTTTGATACCAAAAAGGTTGTTTCAAATTGTGTAAGTTTTCAATAGTTTCTTGTCTTGGCTGAAAAAAAAAACTAACTTTTTGTCTTTGGCAGCAAGGAACTTCAAGAAGAAAAGTATTATAACAACAAAACATCAAGGGAAAAAGGAAGTTTCAAATAAAAAAAAAAAAGAAAAGAAAAGAAAAGAGTCTGCAAAAGAAGCTTTTTCAAAGTGATTTGGTTTTTGCGCCCACAAACCCTAACCCTTTGTTTTGAACCAAAAGCTTTTCTTTGTGATTCTTATGATAATTAATTGCAAGAGCTTCCTAGAGTATTTTTTAATGGTTGTTTAGCCTACCTCTATTTTGGAGTCAAAATTATTTTCAAGAATTCAAGTTTTCTTGTGTGCTTTGAGGAAAGTTTTCTTAAAACTTTTGAGGATTATTTTAATAGCAATATTCTCACTAATAAATTGAGTGTTTTGAGTGTTCATCTTTGAGTGAAACACGTGAGGTGAGTGTGTGAGGATCTTTGATTTCAGGAGTATGGAAGGCCAAAAGAATAAAAGGATTGAAGTGAGGCATAATAAGGAGCCTACTATGAGGGAACTTCAAGAAACCTTCAATAGACTTATGGGGAGGATTGAGGACATGGACTTGATACTTCCAAAGAGACCTAATCAAATCTTACAACCAAGGAGAAGAACAAGGAGAGATGACCATGAGGAGGAAGAAGGTACTTGGCATTACCATAGGCTTCCAAGTAGGGGGAAGCCAAGGGAGGACAACAATCTCAATTTCATCAAGCTTACCATTCCATCCTTCCAAGGGAGGAGTGATCTTGATGCATATTAAGAGTAGGAGCAAAAGATTGAGATGGTATTTGATTGCCATCATTATTTTAAGGAAAAGAAGGTTAAATTAGCTACCATTGAGTTCACTGATTATGCTCTTATATGGTGGAATCAGGATGTTTCTTCTAGGAGAAGAAATGATGATGAGCCCATACACACATGGAGAGCCTTTAAAGCATTGATGAGGAGGAGATTTTTGCCTAACTACTACTATAGAGTTCAACACCTCAAGCTTCAAAGGCCAGTCTAAGGCCAAAGATGTGGAGGACTACCACAAAGACTTGGAGATGACCTTGACCTGAGCCAACATCATTGAGGATGAGGAGGCCACCATTGCTAGATTCATCAATGGTCTCAATCTTGAGATAGCCAACAAAATGAAGATGGTGCCTTATGTTAACATGGAAGATTTGTTTCACCATGCCACTAATGCCTAGAGAATCATCAAAAGGTCCAAGGCATCTAAGGTGTCTCAAGGAGAAAGCTCCATATAGAAAGGAGCACGGAGCAAAGAAGCACCAAAGCTAAGAGTGGAGGCTGCCAAAGGAGGCTTGTCTCAGTCTCAACAAGATAGGTTCATACCTTCACCTAAAAATGCACCTAAGGCAATGGAGATGGTGTGCTTCCAGTGTAGAAGCAAGGGGTACTATATGAAGAATTGCCCAAACAAGAAGGTGATGATTCTTAGAGATGATGGAGTTATCACATCTGAGGATAAAGATGCCATGAAGGAGACACCACCTTTGGAAAGTGAAGAGCCAATCACACTTGTTCTACTTTCACCACAACAAGTTTTGGAGGATCAAAGAAAGCTCCAAAGGGAGGTTGAGAAAAAAAGAAAAAAAAGGGAAAGTTGAAGGCAAGAGTGATGAGAGGAAAGCTGAGAGAATAACCAAAAGATCAAGTGAGAAGAGTGAACTTGAAGCGAAGAAGAGTGGAGAGTTCTCGAGAGAAAAGAATGAGGGGAAGTTTAGTGGAAAGACATAGTGTTAAATAGAAAAAATGAGTGATGTGAGGAAAGCCATACTTTCATCTAACATAACAAAGTCTTCTTTTTAGTGTTGTGTTGTATTCTTTTTAGGAATTAAGTGGAGAATGGCTACAAGAATCTAGTGAGTTGCTGCCCATCTAAAAAGTTGGTGTTCCCAATATTTCAAGTCATGTCTCATGTATCAAACCAACTAAGGAGGTTGAAAAAGAACAATTTGAAGTAAGTCCTAGTGATTTCATACGTAAAAATTTGCCTAACATTGTTTCTTACCCTATGATTTAAGGGGACAAAATTGTTGCAACTCTACCCAAAGTCCTTAAGTGCAAAGGTAAAAATTTCATGGTTCCTGCACCAACGAAAGATACATGGGGACTAAGTCCAACCACTATAATGTATTGCTTCCTTACACCTAGATTTGATGTGGTTTTGCATAAAAGTCTCAAACAACGTGTGTTTGCTAGCCATATTGCTTTGAAGAATGGTTTTCATGAAACTAGATTGAAATAGGGAAGTAAGCATGAAACGTTGACAAAATATGGTTTTAAATCTTCTAATTCTCTAATTTTTTTAAATCATCTTTTGAATTCCATGAGTTTCTCTAAAGAAAAATCTGTTTTGGTGTGTTTTATTTTTTATTTTGTTTGTTTTGCATCCACTTCATATTGTTTTGTTTTGCCTCAAGTTAAATATACTTCTTTGAAATTTTTCATGCATAAACTAGTTCTTATACATGCATTACATATGTCTTTGATTCCCATTCATGTTCAGCCCATTTTTGTGTGTCAATCTTTAATTTCTAGGAAGCATTTCTTGGTCATGACACATGCATTATATAAACTTTTGAGCCTTGATATTTTTTCTTCATGTCCGAACTTGAAAGTATTTATTTTGAGTGAAAAAGTTCAGCCTCTTGAGAAGATATGTTGGTTTCTTTGTTTGTGTCACATTCCGTGCAAATTCACAAAATTCATGCATTGTGGTGCATATGCATGCAAAAATAAGTTTACTACTAAATTGGTTTCACTTAATCCTATCTATTACAATCTTGTTTCGTTCAAAATGCTTAGGATTTTTTTGAAATTTGTGCATCCTTGTTTTGTTATTAGTTTAGGTCCCATTGTGTTCAATTCTTATTTGTTTGAATGGCCTCTGCAAACTATTGTCTTGACATGCATAACTTGTGCTTTCATGACCTTGACACGTGTGTGGGTTTAGGTCCATTTTTTTTTTTTAGTGCATACAGCATCCCTGAGGTAAATTCTTCCAACACTTTTCCTAGTTGTAAGAATAATGTTTTTGAGATGGCAAAGGCAATGAAAGTGATGCCTAAAGTTAAAATGAAAATTGTGCAAACTTTAAGATTTTTTATGCCAATTGATTCAAACTTTGTTTTGGAACTTAAAGGAATCAAAATTAACAATTTTTTGGGACATTGGTTTAGGTTTTTCATAGGAGTAAAGCTCTATATACAAGCATTCCATGCTATTAGTGCTTATGTGCAAGGTAAGTGTTTAAGTATTGACTATTTCATCCTTATTGATTTAGTTCCCTTTTTTAATGTAGATTTTGATTTGAGGATGAATTCTTCTAAGGAGGTGGGAGTTGATGCGAGAAAGGAAGGCACAACCAAGATTGGCAAGGACCCATGAAGATAACTAGTGGACCTATGACAAAGAAAAAGGCTAATGAGCTCACTAGTGCATTTTAAGCTTTTGACTCAAGCTACTTCTTAGAGAATGGACTTGGATTTTCACAAGGAGCTATTGGAAGACTCAAGGAATTATATTGAGATGATGACCAAGCTTGGTGCCCAATTCTAAAGTGCCTAGACAAGCCAAATAGCAAGGAACCCCAAGGGCACCCCTTAAGTGCACCTTTAGAGCCCCCTTTAAGTGTTCTTAAGCCATTTTCTTCCACAAGTTGAATCTTTGAGCTCTAAAGTTTCAAGACCTCTTTTCAACATCTAAGAAGAGGCTTCAATTTGATGGAAATCAATTATTCAAGCTTGAAGGTGAAGACATAAGCAAGAACCTTAAGGAGCCCTTAAGTGTACCCTAGAAGACCATTTTGGGGTTTTTAAGGCCAATATTGTGTTCTAACATATTTTATTTCAATTTCCTATTTATTTACATTATTTAGGATTGTATTAGGGCCATGGAATTGATTTAGGTTGCTTAGGATAAATGGAATTCACTGTATACATTAAACATGTGCAAATTAGGTTTTTGACTAGGTTTTCTTAACTCCTTTGAATTAAGGGTTTGACTGTGAAATTTGGCCTACTTTTTGCCATAGTTTTAGCCTATAAATAGGCACATATTCTGGGTGAAAACACAACTTTTAACTGAAATAATATTGCTACCTTGAAGAGGAAAATTCTCTTTGGTTCTTTGAAAACTACCTTGGCGCAAAGTTGCCTGTGTTCTTGATTTTCTTATACTTCTTGTTTCTAATCATGAGTTGATTAGGCGTGGGGGTTTAAAATCCAGTCTCTTTGATGTCTTATGGAGCTTGAAAAACATTTTGGGTGCATTTCATGGTCTTTATACCATTGGGATTTGCATCAGATCCGAAGCTCCTCAAACTAAACCTCCTAGAAAATCAATCTTATAAAAAATCAACCCGGCCCTCTAAATGCTAAAGCGTCCCTAATCGACGACATCAGGTTTAGTTGAGGCCAATGACTATCTTAACACATCATTCGAGCCAAGCAACATTGACATATTGGAGTGGTGGAAATAAAAGAGATCAAGGTTTCCAATCTTGTTGATAATCGTATAAGTGATTCTCGCTATTCCAGTCTCCACTATAGTGCAAGAAAATGGGTGATTTTTTTAGAAACGATCAAGATTAATGCCCAAGGTAGTGGAAGTATGCGCGTGTAACCGAGATTAGGCCCTCGTAGCACTCCAAAAGTAAAACCAAAAAAGTTCCAATGATGAGGTAGTATCCGATGAAGAGACTTGAATGTTTTTTTCCTTCTTACATATGGTTTGTATTTGATCTAACTATGCTGCTAAACACATATTATAGGTTTTTGTTTTTCATTATTTTTGCAACATTTCAGCATTTGAAAATATAATGCCCGTTCTGATTATTGTAAGTACCATTTGGCTTTTTTACTTAATAAAAATTACACTGGATGTGCTGTTTTTCTTTAAAAATAAATATTAAACACATAGTTAATTAATTTGTTTTATTTATAAAAAAACCTTGGAAAACCCACAAAACAACCTAGGATTGGCCCAGGACCAAACCGGACTGCTTGTTCCCGGTTCTTTAGGACCCAGACCTAGGCTTGGCTAATCTAGGGTGATCCTGGTTCGAGGCGATCCCATCTCCCATGTTTTGCTGTGGACTCCCTGTTGGTCACAGGCACTAGTAAGATTTTTCACCCATCGGTAGATAACCACAAAGAGATGGGTGCAAAAAAAGCCACGGGCACGGAAGACGAGTAGAAGGTATCCGAGCCCAATCCGCTCCTTTGTCATTCCTAGAAAGAATCTTGTTTGGTTTGTTAGCTCAAATTCAAGAAGCCTAATGATTTTGATTTTGTTTAAAATTTGGTTTTAGTTTTCCTATTTGTTTAGGACTTAATTTTCCTATTTTTGATGTGGTTAGGATTTGTGCGTTGCCTATAAAAAAATACATGCTATGGTAGAGTTTTAAGTTTGAGAGAAAAACTAATTGTTGTGAAAAGACAAGATGTGAGTGTTTCAAGAAGAATGAGAGGTCCGGAAGCCAGAGAGAGCTAGGACGATAAGTCTTTTTTTATTCTCATATTTTGTAATTGTGTAAAGGCAAGATTATGAAGTTCTCAGTAATATATAGGAGATTCACAAGTTAATGTAAGCACTAAGGGTATACTTCTACTGTAATCTCTATTTTTAGTTTGAGTGGATTTCTCTCATCTGCAAATCTTGTCTAGATAAGAGTCAAACTGCATTAAATTGGTGTGTGCTAATCTGATTATATTTGTTTTCCGATACACGTGAAAGAAAATTGGGAATTTTATTTTCCCAAAAAATCTAGCAAAGGGTTTTTTGACCTTCCTTTCTTTTTTTCTTGTAGGGTTTATAACACCCTTGCATATTATGGCAAGATGCCCGTACCAACGGGTCTATAGGTTTCTTCTCTCTCATGCTGAATCTCCTTTGTACTTGAATGACCCTATCCCCTCTCCGTTTTGATGATTTGAGCAGAAGATCTGCCGACAACAATCTAAGGTTGGACGAGGATAAGTTGGAGTTTGAGGATCATTCATCTCTTTGCTTTGGCCCCTTTTGGTATTAGTATCACTAATTACCATTAGAATTTTGAAAAGATTATCCAATGGAAGCTTTTAGTTTTAGTATTTTCATCTCATATGTTGAATGAATTATAAAAAACTCTATGTTAATCATAAGAATTTTTTCCAAACGAGATTTTATATGATTAGAATTACAAAGATGCTTTGCTAAGAGCTCACGTCCCAAAGGTTTAGCGGAATATCCTCAACCAAGTAGCATGGAAAATCCTTCCCATTTCAGGACGTTTTTAATCAGAAGCAACATTTTTCAAGAAATCCTTTGTTATTGTCGAGAAGGAAGAAAAAAAAAAAAACAAATTACTACTAGTTTTTGAACGAATTTTCTTCAAGGTGATAGAATAAACTTTCAACGTGAATGATATGGACCCTACATTCGGCATTAATTACACTTTTGAAATCCTAATTTATTTGGAGATTTGACTTATAAGTAATTTTTTTATAGTTAATTACACTTTACCCACTAGGTTTGCTTCTAATTACACTTTTATCACTTAGATTTTACCATGGATATAATACACATGTCTAATTAGATATAGTGTTAATTTTACAATTTTACCCTTACTATTCTAAAAAATTCCGCACGATTCTATCTTCTCGAATAGCCGATCGATGATGTTCTAGACAAGATGAGAGAAGACGAGAGGTGGTGCAATGACATCGAGATGACAATGATGGTGCAGTATAGATGCCGTAGCAATGGCACTATGCGAGGCGAGGATTGCTTGAGAATGGGCAATCCGAGGCAACAATCAGAGGAAATGTGACAATCGTCGAGAAGAGGCAATTTGAGCCGACAATTGATGGAGAAGAAGATTGCTTGAGAAACAGCAATTCAAGCCGACAATTGGCGGAGACGATGAGATGAAGATTGCCTGAGAAATGGCGGTTCGAGCCGACGATTGGCAAAGATCAGAGGCAAGGTAACGATCAGCGATGATGAATGGCTGGAGACGATGAGACGAGACACAACGAGAAGACTATGGAAGATGATCGGAGATGATGAGTGGAGTAGGTAGATCCAGGAGCGGTGACAAGAGGAGGTAAAAGAGGAGTGGCTACGGCAGAGGCTATGATGGAGAAATAGTTCTCAAACACAAAATAGGTGAATTATGGAACAAATAAGGCTTTAGACATTTTTATGTTTTACTCTTTTAAATATTTATTTAGATAATTATGTTTTATTAATTTGCATACATTTATTTATGAGATAAATAAATTATTTGCATATAAGTTCATACATTTTTTTAATTTTTCTTTAGATATTTTTACACATTTATTCAAACACTTTTTTATTGTTTTAGATATTTATTTTCTGAATAGAGTAAATTGTTTTTTTATTGGTTCATACACATTTAAATATTTCTTTAAACACTTTTTTATATTCATTTAGATACTTCTTATTTGTTTGGGCACTTCTTATTTTTCTAATGATAATAAATTATTTGTAAATATTGCATTAGACATTTTTACATATTATTTGGGAAATATTTTTACACATTTATTAAGACGCTTTTTTATTGTTTTAGATAGTTATTTTTTGAAAAGAATAAATTATTTACTTATTGGTTTAGACACATTTAAATATTTCTTTATACATTTTTTAATATTCATTCAGATACTTCTTATTTCTTTGTACACTTCTTATTTTTCTGATAATGATAAATTATTTGTAAATTACTTCAGACTTTCAAATACTGCATTATACATTTGTACATATTATTTTAGACACATTTTCTCATTATTTCAGATACCTTTACAATGATGAAAATTTAAATGGTCGGCAGCGATAGTAGAGGTGGTGGCAGTAGTGATCAAAAGTGACAACAAGATTACAGAAGCGTATGGCAATTGATGTCATCCAAAGCGTAGGAGTGGCAACGGGATCTAGATGAAAGATCCAGAGGAAAAACAACGATGGTAATGCAATACGGAGGAAACACAACAATAGCAAGATCATGAGGCATGATGGTTCGGTGGCGGCACCGACGCTGGCGCTAGAGGAGGTAACAGTAGCGAGGTAGGGTTTTTGTAAAGAAGAAGATTTTAACTATGGGTAATTTTATCAATTTTTTATACAAAAAATTAAGAGTTGGGTTAGGATGCCTAATTAGACATAGATACATAATAAAAAAATTGCTTAGATTGGGAAAGCTACTCCTACCTTAATTTTTCAGTACCACTAGTAAAGTATGTACATTTACAATGAGAGAAAAAAAATAATTTAAAATACCATCTGAAAAGGAAAATTGTAAATTAGTTTAAATTTACTAAATTGAAGCTACTGAACAATCTGAATTCCAAAGAATTGATATCATACAGTACAAAATAAAGTACGTGGGAAAAGAGCTAATTTTCAAACCTAGGAACGCGTGTAGCAAACCATAAAGGAGAAAGTGCAATTGACGCAATTTTTTTAACAGTTGGAACTTAAGGTATTTTTACCTCTCTGGAGATTTTTTTTTCTTTTACTTGTATTGATTTATTGCCCAAACTCGAAAGAGTTCATTTACAAACCTAAGGGTGAAAGTGTAATTAAAACCAAACCTTCAGGGAAAAAGAAAATTGACCCCAATAATACAAACTTTCAATTTTAAGGACAAAATGAAAAGAGACGAAATGTAAAAAGAAATTCTCTTTTGTGATTTACAGAGGGCGTGGGACACCGCACAAAGATATATATATTTGGAGAACTTGAGCCGGTTGAAAATGACTTACTTTTAGTTTATACTTTTTTTAGAACTAATTTTATTTAAAAGTCAATATTATGTAAGTGTAATAATCTATATGATATTATTAATTTTTATAAATTTTTGTTTTTAATACCTAAAAAAATTCATAAAAAAAACTAAGTACTATAAAATTTTACAATTAATGGATTATTAAACATAAATGACATTAGTTTTTAAATAAAATTAATTCCTTACAATATATATATATATCACACAAATGAAAATAAGTCACTTTAGATTAAATTGACTTAATAAACTAGCTTTTAAGTTCCATAACTACCCGAAAGCTTATTTTCTGTTAAAAGGATTAAAGAATTCAAGTAGCTGGTTCAAATCTGCAGACGCAGTCGTATATTTTCCCATTTATCAACGTCTCCGCCAACCTCTGGTTCTTCACCATCGCCAGCTGCATAAACATTTCCATGTCAAATCATGAGTTGAACAAGACCACTCGTCTAAGAATGAGGAAATATCATGCATGGAGTTCTCATTTGCAGGACTCATCCATATCCTATGAATCGTTATGTTCCATGTCTAAGAAGGAAATGGAAACAGTACCTTCAACGCGTCGCATTTACACCGAGCATTGAAGTTGGTGTGAAGAGCTCTACCCATGCCTTCCAAGACAATCTACAAAGCAAGTTGCAGAAATATTACTCCAGCTGAATCATGCTGATGGAAAGCTTTGAAGAGAGGATTCTAGTTGAATGACCAGAGATGGGCACATACCAGATCAGCATCTTTTACTGCTGCTGCTTGCTCAGAGCTGACCTGCCCCAAATCTATGCATGGACTTCCACAACCATTCTCAACGACCATGAGAGGGATGGAAGACAAATCTTCCTTGGACCCATCAAAGGTGTTGTTCATGGCATCTACAAGGAAGGCTCCGGCCTCAGCTGCTCTGCGGAGAATGAATGTTGCAGTGCTGAACAGTAGTTGAAATTGAAGATTTCAGTTTACAGGGATTGTAAATACTGCCAGAAAAGGGGGGGAAAAATAAACCTATTATATGCTTAAGAAGAAGTTCTAGAGTTAAAAACTACATGACTATTTTCTGCACTTCTTTGCCTTTGGTCCAAAAGATTTTTGACATCCATCTGGATTAGATAAAGTATCCCCAGCATTTCTTGCAGAATCAGAGAAACATTAAAAAAAAGAACCGTTGAGGAAGATAAAAACAGAAACGAAACGATGGTTGCAGATAAGGAGAAAAAACCTTTGCAGCCTCAGGAACGATATCAGGAAGCTCCATAGCAGTTATGTCATTCAGTGCAGGAAGGGAATTGGCAACCAAAACAACCTGAATGAAAGGGAAAAGAAAATTCTTGGTATCAGTTATTTTGGAATTTACGATCCCAAGGATAGAGCAAAGCCACAATGCTCGTACTGCAAGATTAAATTTCAACAGCATCCCGATTCCCTGTTTGTCTACTATGCATTTGCACAAAACCATACAGTAATTCAAGTATGGAATAAATATTTCAGACATGTTCAGATTAACAGATCATGCTGTTTCATTTGCACAAGATATAAACAAACGTACTTCAGTTCCACGCCGTACAAGTTCTCGGGCTAATGGAAGTATACCCAGAACAATGCCAGCACCTGAATTGTCAACAAAGAGTAAAGCTCACTTATATGGCCGAGGTTTTTTCTCTCCAGATCCTAACATTCTTTCCTTGAAGAGGTCGAAATCATCCACCTAACGCATAGAAACAAGAAAAATATGATTTTCAGGAATTTTCTCCAGGGTTAGAACATCTGTCTTCTCCACTCACCCGCCAAGGTCTCTGCATCTTATCACGACTCATTCTGTAGATTCCAATGATTGTTCCCTTATGGTAAAGATCCACACAGGCACGAGAACCCCAGTCAAATATGTTTGCAGCCAGAACACCCTCAATTAAGGTAAGCAGCCTTGTTTCCTGCAATTTAGGAGAATATTAAATCAAACAATAAAGGTAGATATATTAATACAAACGTAACAAAAGATACTGAATCTGGCTTGCAGATGTGTGTCATCAGATCATGATTCACCTAAGATATGCAGATAATAGTTTCACGAAGAACAGGCCACCTTGCAATGGTGAGCCCATAACGAGACAATTATAGGTGTAGCCAAATGCTGAAAACCAAAGAACCAGTGATCCCCAAAAAATTAAAGTTGGAACGCATTACAACTTTGAGTTTTCATTTTGTCCCCTTATATGCCCTACTAACTGCATTTCAAGCATATCACCTGAATGTCTGCAAATCTCTCAGTTTTTACCCTAAAGCCAAAAGCTAACTCGCATTCAAGTATCAAGAACAAATATCTGACCTTCAAAAATTGACACTTGTAAAATAAAAAAAGAATAAAGGACAAGTTTTTTTCCCTTGAAATCAAGAATAAGTACAATTTGTATGCAGTTTCAAGATCATACACGTCCAAGCCTCTAGACGTTATTCGTAGCAGTAGCTGTGATCTTCAGTGGAGAAAGTTGACATCTACAGTGAGAAAATCTTGACCAAAAGATCATTCAATTACCTCAAATATGACACAGAAAAAACTGTTCACTGAAAGAAAAGATCTCTACACAATTTATCATGTTTGGACAATGAGTACAACGCAAATAAGATTAATTTTCAGATTGTAACATTTATTTTTATGTATATTAACCTAGTAAGGGCATAAAGTGGGAGGATAGAACAAATCTAGCACAAACCTCCTTCATGCTATCGAGCTTCACCAACAGATCAGGTAAAACAGCAAGAGATATAATCATAATGAGACAACAAGAAAAGTTAATTTGTTTAAGTGGTTAAAAGAGGCAAGTTAGTCGGCCAAACTAAATGTCAAACCATCTAACAAGAAGAGATCATAAATATAGTTTTCCATCAATTTTGAGAGGGAAGGGAGGGGAAGGGAAAGGAAGAGAAAGGCATTTTGGCACACTCCACAATAGCTTTTTAATTTAAAGAAATTCCCTCCGTATACTGAAGTGCAGTAGACTTTGTGTGTGGAATCTGTCTGTTAATAAGGTCTCCACATAATAGACGAGGAAAGTAAATTTCTTATTTATTAACTATCAATGCTATAGTTGGCTTTCCGTATGTATTCATTCTCTTATTATATATAAAGGTCATGGGCGTCTTGTGATTAAATCAAGCCCTCAACTTCTGTGTCTGATATTGCCTAAGATGGTATCAGAGCCTTAACAAAACCTGGCTATTACATCTTCCGCTGCCACCAACATAAACCTTTGTTCCTAACTAATAACCTCAAAACCGCCCAACCAAATCAAAAACCAAGAACACAGCCACTAGGAGGCGTCAACGGCCAGAACAGCACCAGTGGTGTCGCCAGAAAACCACACACATGCCAGTGCATGTGTATCACACACCACCGTCTGATGACCTCTTGTGGAGGTGTTTGATTGGTCTGATCGGTTTTCTGTCCTAAACAGGTTTCTAGTCTTCCTTAATATCAATTCTAACCAGAAGTTGAGTTTCTTTGTCCTCCAATCACTTTCTCGTATGCGGTAGTACATCGTCAGCAAGGTCTCTAGTTTCTCTGATTGTCACTCAACAGAATTGTGTAATCAAGTCAACGAGTTTGTCGAACTCTGAGGAGACAAGTGTTCTAGCAATCGTCTTGACAATGGGTTCCTCTACAGCCTCACAGCCATCTATTACCTTATCTCAGGAAGATCACAGTAGCTGCGGTATCAGTCATGGGTACTCCTACAGCCTCACAGCCTCTCCTCCCATGGTATCTGTTGTCCATCGAGGTAATCCAACAGCTTTTTATTCGTCTAGTACTTCTAGAAATCAGTCATGGGTGTTGGACTCTGGTGCCACCGATCACATTTGAGGTAAAATAGCCAATTTTGATCAAATATTTCCTCTAGTTTCACATCATAATAAGCTCACCATTGCTAATGGATCTACCACCACCATAGCTTTAGTTAGTGTCATTACCTTGGGAGAGCTGGAAACCATGGGACAGTTTCATCATTTTACATTTCAGGGTTCCCTACTTTTGCTTCTGGTTGAACTACAGTTAAGGGCAAAGGGAAGTCAAATCGAAGCTCTTTGGTGTACAAACCCCACCACAATGCAGCATACCACTCTAATCTCTTGCATGCATTTTAGTTGGTTTTGCTCAGGTCCGCTGTTCCAAGAGACCTTCAGCTACAGAGCATCTCCCTCTAAACATATCTGTTCTCAGAGGGTCCTAAGGGGTTCCAGCCCAAGTCACAGACAAGAAGAAAGCTTTGTAACCTTTGAGGCAGGCAGTTATGTCCAATTCCTGTTTTACAGTCAAGTGACTTTCTATTAATTGTGGTTGAGGCTCCTGATGGCAAGTGATTTATTTTCCATCTTTCCTAGTCCAGAACAAGTGTTTGTAGTGATATTTTATACATAATTCAAGGTTATACAGGCTTTGATCATTGACATGCAGTGAGTGTTATTGAAAGTTCTGTAGTGTTGCAGCAAACAGGTGACAGTTAAAGTGATTTGCGTGTTGTCTGTTCTAGGTTCAGGGAGGTCACATAGGCAGTAAGCTGCACCAACATTATGATCAAGCACTGCTAGCTTATCCCTCAACCCCCAGGGTAAGGAGGCTGTCAACTGAAAAAAATATAGAAATTTCTGCATTATTAATGCTAATCTTATTGTTTTCTTGTGAAATGGTTCTTTAAGAATGCTGTGGATCCTTACAGAGATTTGTAAATCTCAATACTGATTTCCTAATGTACAGACATAAGGGATGAGCAGGGAAGCTAGACTGATTCTGAAATCTGAAATGTGAGTTCTGACATTTCTGCAGAATTGAAGCATCTGCCAGGTGATGGTGTACTTAATTGTTCTTCTGCTAATCACTGTGATGTTTCAGGATTAGTACGTGACACAATGGAGTGGTGAACCGCTTCAAGAAGGGATAGTTGGGTGCCAACGCAGGGGAGTCAGAAAGCACCAAAGTATGTAGTTGATGTGGCTTTGTATTCCTGCAGGAAATGTAGTACTATATAGTCCTGTGCATGTGTTAGAACTGTAATGAAGAAAGTGCGTCTTTCCTGCACTCCATAATCTGTTTTCAAAAACCTTAACAAGGAGGTTATAAACCGTTTCCCTAAGGTGTAACGTCATCTAATGTTTAAAAGTTCCGTTTTCCCCCCTAAAAAGGACAACCATTTTGTTCATTTTCTGTCTGCTAAACCCTTAACAAGAAGGCTATAAACTGTTTACTTAGGTGTTATGTCCTCTAAGGTCTAATTTTATGGTTTTTTTTTCCTTTAACCTGTGATCAGCAAAGGGTCTATTTTAAAAACACTTCCTGGTTGTACGGAGATGTAACAGTCTGGGTGGGAAGGAAGTAACAAAAAAGGAAAAAAACTAGTTCTCTGAGATTATAAAGCTCATTTTAACTGAGTTACTTGGCTGTATAATGGTTACACTATCTGTTGTATTAAGCAACGCATATAGACTTCTAATTATTTATACATATAAGGAAACAAATGCAAACTATGGAATCTAATAACAGGCCAGAAAAGTGAAACTCTCCCAATAAAATTTAGAGTCCACTTTCAGTTTTTCACATAAGTTTGATCTCTATGTTCTTCCACATTTTATAGGTTTAAGAAAGACATAAAATATAAGATTTATTTAACGGTATGTTTGTGTGTAACTTTCCTCAATATTGAAACATTAATAGTTGGAAAAAATATCATGAATTTAATACACAAAATAGTGACCAGCACTTGAGTTATAGGAGAGAGGGAGTAATAAATCTTTTTATTTCTGAAGTCCTCAACAATTCAACCAAATGGACCAATATGACTGACATACGGGGAGATCATTCATCTAAATATGCAGAGACATATCATAAAGCAAAACACAGATGCAAGGACATGACATGGAACTCACAAGATCAACAGTAAAGAATTTCAGATTTTTTTTTTTTTAAAAAAAAAGAGGGACACAGGGTGATTGCTTGAGTCTGATTTGTATACCTCTGTTTGATGCTTCTGTGAGCATCAAAAAAGTGGAACTCCCGCAAGCATTCCCCCCTTAATTCTAAAAGGTTTGCCAGTCCCAACTTCCCATAAGCAGCAGGCTCTTCCATCAACCTATTTCATAAGCAGGACACAGAGGGCACATTCAAAAAAACCAAAAGTCACCAATATGGTAGTACAAGGGATTTTGAGGGACTTCCAGTGCGATGCAAAGTGTTAGGTATATCAAGATGTGAATTCAAGGATTAAAAATTCATAACCAGGATCTGCTGAGACAGCCAACAGAGATAGCACTCATTATCATGGACTCGTGTGAAAATTGGTGGGTAAGCCTGGAAAACAATAAAACAGGCTTCTGGATGTTCTGATTCTTTATCTTCTCTGTAGTTTTTTCAGATTTGCCTATTTGCATGAGAAACAGAAACGATATCTTTCTTTAGATGATTAAATGTTGAAATGCAGAGAAGCATGGAGTAAATCTACCCTAAAACGGCAGCAACACATCAAACTAGTGCTGCTGCCATTGCTACAACAAAAATAGTAGAAATGAAGCTTTCGCAAGTAAAACCTTGCCAAATGAGCAGAGAATGCTCGAGCAAATGCATCACCACATCTTTTAGCATCGTCAGTTCCACCTTCACTTGCCACTGCCTACCAATTACATCATTGTCAGAAGTTGAAACACAACTTTCATCAATTATGTGATGGTGTGTGTTTGTGTGTGTGTGTGTGTGTTCTACAATACACTAACATGCTTGTACTCCCCAAATGCAGCAAACAAAGCAACTTCTCTTACCATATAAAATGAACTAAAAATTTTCTACTTTTGAAACGTCAAACACTCTTAGCTATAACTATAAGAATTGTTTAGCAAGTAAAAAAAATTTCATCAATCATATCCTGCATTTATTTCAACCTTTCACCAACTAATCAGACTAGGCATTTCAGTAGACAATTAACAGTGGGATCCAAATTTGTCAAACTTGAACCACGCATTGTTCAACATCTTCTGTAATCTAATAATATACCACAAAGAAATAAGTCCCAACAAGGAAATTATAGATGCTTGATTTATGCTTACCTTATCAACAAGGTCTGGCAGATGTTCGGAAAGCACAGTAAACCAATACCTGAAGCCATATGGAGAATAAAAAATATAAGCTTAACAAACTATGTTTGCTATTCCTGAACTTCAAGATCTGAAAAGATAGAAAACAATTACATTTTGACACTTACTCTAGCTCACCACAATCTGAGAGGTAAACAGTATTGGGTTCATACCTGTTTAAATGCAAGACATTTCAAAATTACAGACACATGAATGACAATATTAAGGAACTGCCTAAATAATATGCTAAAGTGCATCATTTGTCACTCAGATTTATGCCAAATTTTCAATTTGGTTCAATTTTTTTTATGAATTACGTGAGAGAGCTTCAATATCTTTAGTTCTTTACAATGACACCACTTCAATCCTATCCTCATCTCTGAGACACTGGCTGACAGACCACCCACAGTTTTATAACCTGACCCATCCTCACACATGAGTGTCTCAAGTTTCTTCATTCTCTTCTTAAACCCAAACCAAAGTCCTCAGAATCAAAAGAACTCACTCGTGGCTTAACTAATTTAGGATTTTAAACAAGAACTAAGGAAATTGAGACATGAATTACAAGTAAAAAAGCCAAGTGTAATGTCAGCATTTCTTTTATATATTTTTTAGGAGATGAAAACAAAGAGCGGCCAATTGTAAAATATTGAAGTTTAGTGATGTAATCATAAAAACAGAACATTACCGATTCAATCTAAATTTGACTAAAATTTTAGGGGCCAATAATGCACTTAGTCCCAACCACTTGCTCAAAGTCATAATGTAAGGATCAATAGGTAAATAGTCTTTGCAAGTTGGTGAAGAAAAGCATGAAAAGCCATATTCACTTAATGTTACAGTCTCTTAATAGTTTTGCAGCAGCCATGCAAGAACACAAGTGAATTGAAAAATCTTATAAAAAGGACCTCTGCATCAGCATGAAAAAAATAAATATCTACCAACATAACACCAAGATGAAAAACTTAGGGGTATTTGCAGGTCCAAGCAAGAAACACAAAATTGAATAAAAAACAGAACAACATCGGGATAAAAAAGGCAGGATCTGGACAAGTGAGTCAACATGATAAGAAATTGAAAATCTATGTGAATTTGTGTGAAACCTGTGTTAAAGAACAAATACACTTAGCAAAATGATGTATAATATGCGTACATTTTTGCGTCAGCCAACATCGGGAACACTTCCAAAGTGGGTACAAGATGAAGAACCCCTACATTCAAAGCACTAGCATCAGGACGCAAAGTGCAACCTTTCGATGATGGAACTTCAAAGCCACCAAGCCCAGTTGTTCCTGGTAGAGTCACTGGCACAGGAGCAGTGATTTCAGTCCCCTTCAACACAAACTTTTCCATCCAAGAAATCTGCAGATGAACAAACATTCTGTGAGATCTAACTGGAGTAATAAAATGTTCAGAAGAAATAACTCCAACAACAAGTTAAACACACATCAGAAAAGCCTCTAAAGGATTGAGGTTTAATGCTTGAACGATTTTATTTATCAGTCACATTTGACATAGCAGGAAAAAACAAGAAAGAAAGTAATGGCTCTAAACTCAACATACTCCCTTTCCCTACTGAAATATGTAAATGAATTCTTATCAAAGATGTATGTAAAGGAACAATCACCTAGGAATAATTCATATGCCACTGATAACCCGTGATTTGAGGCTCCATTTGTTCCATCACAAGCCACCAAGGAAACAAGGCGTATAACTGATCAAGAACTTGACTTAAGGTCCCTAAGCATATAGACTAAGAACATTCATGAAATGACTGGCATAAAATCTAAGCTCTAACAAAAGGATCACTCCACATAATTAGTATGAAAAATCAATTGAAAACCATACTTAAATGGTTAAGAACCAGTATCCTCCCATGGAAACCAGAATTTCTCTAAGCTATCAATTTCTTATCATCTACGTGCCCTATTTCTGAAGCCATCCTCTCATACTAATTCTCCAAGCTAGCTTTTAACCCAAATTCTCTGAATATATTCTCTGAACATATTCCTGTACTAGTTGCCTCAAGAACCAATTCCTTAACATGCTTGGGTCCACTTTAAAGATTCCAACAAATCATAATAGCTGTCCTGTCACATTCCTAACAACCTTACCAAGCATAATATATAGGCCCTAAAGAACCCAGGTAAAGGATGCATACTTTTACTGACAAAACATATCTGCAGAAGCTTGAGTTTCAGGCATTATTTTTTAGTATTTTCTGAGGCATCTGTAGAAATGCCATGTAAAAAGTTACTGAAATGGTTTCCCTTTTCACATGACATTCACAAAGAACACAGGTTTTTATTTTGGTTTGATGCAAAACAGCAATATTAGTGCCCCCCAGAAATAATTTCCAATGCTCCATGTTGGAAAGCGTGAAACTGTAAATACCTTTATTTGGTAGTTGTGTAAATATAGGAGTATGTAAATAATCCCTGATTTGCAGGGATTACTATAGCTGTTAGAATTCCTTAATTATAGGGATTGAATCCCTGAATTATAGGGATTGATTTACAGGGATTTTTTCCTTGTAAATCCTCAAAACCACTTGTATAAATTCGTCTACTGTATTGGAATAAAACAGAACAGTTTTTACCACAATTCTAACATGGTATCAGAGCTTTAGGTTTGTCTTGAGATTGTCTTTTCTTCTGGCCTTCATTGCCGAATCATTGCTCTGTTTTTCCTGGCCTTCATTACCAAGTCTTTTTTCTTCTGGCCTCTAGTGCTGATCTATAACCAGTACTAGTTCCTCATTCTTTATCTTCCTTACCCACTATCCTGACAATGTCTGGCGAGACTGTGACAAGCGCTCCTGCCCAAGTTGATTCCCATCTGCACACAGGCGACCTGCAGACTATTCAGGCCGCCTACAGACTCAATGGCCAGAACTATTTGAAGTGGTCACAACTGGTGCGTACTTACTTGAAGGGAAAAGGAAAAATCAGCCATATTCTTGGATCAGGACCTGAGTTGGATGACCCAGGTTTTGATGCCTGGGATGAAGAGGACTCCATGATTATGTCATGGTTGTGGAGTTCAATGACACCAGAAATCAGTGACACTTGCATGTTCCTCCCTTCTGCAAGGGGCATCTGGGATGCTGTCCAACAAACATATTCCAGAGCCCATGATGCTGCTCGTGTCTATGAAGTCAAAGTAAAGACACTAGCAGCCAAACAAGGGAGCAGGAGTGTTACTGAGTATGCAAATCTGTTGCAAAACCTATGGCATGAACTTGATCATTATCGAGTTCTTGAGCCTAAGTGCCCAGATGATGTTGTGATCTTGAAGAATTTCATTGAAAGGGGTAGGGTGTATGATTTTTTGGTCGGGCCGAATACTGAGTTTGATCAAGTCCGAATACAAATCCTTGGCAAAGAAGAGGTGCCTCCATTGAACGAAGTTATAGCTCTTGTCGGAGCTGAGGAAAGCCGCCGTGGGATCATGCTTGAGCCTAAAGATCTCGAAGGATCTGCTATGGTGGCAAGGGAAGGAAATTATAGTGCCCCAAAAGGTAGAGACTCTAAAGACAACCTCTGGTGCACCTATTGCAAGAAGCCTAGACACACAAAAGATCGCTGCTGGAAACTCCATGGGAAGCCTTCTACATCCAGCAAGGAATGGAGCAATCGAGGAGATCTAAGAGCAGTTCAACGGCCCACAATGTCTCCACAATTTCACAGCAAAGTCGGGGGCCATTTAATGAAGAAGAAATTGAAAGGCTGAGAGGTTTGTTGGGAACCTTGAAACCAGAAAGTGGCTCTGCCTCTGTTGCTCTCTTAGGTGAATCTCTACCCCTAGGATTACATGCCTCGGCTGGTGTTTTTCCATGGATTCTTGACTTTGGAGCCACTGATCACATGACACCCTCTTCACCACACTTCATTACATGTACACCCTGTCCTAGTAACAGGAAAATTTCTGTTGCTGATGGTTCTCTCATCACAGTAGCAGGAATTGGAAATATACAGATTACTCCGTCACTATTGCTTAAAAATGTCCTTCATGTTCCCAAGTTATCTACTAGCCTTATTTCTATAAACAAACTTACCCAAGACATGAACTGTCATGTTATGTTCTTCCCTTCTTACTGTGTATTTCAGGACCAGGCTTTGGGGAAGAAGATTGGACTTGCTAAGGAAAGGAATGGACTTTACTATCTTGAAGAAACCAGCAAACCATCTCAGAATATTATGCATGTCACACATGAGTCATTCCTTACTGCCTCCAATAAAGATTTAATTTGGCATCAGCATTTTCGTTTTGGCCATCCTTCTTTTTCTGTTTTGAAAACCATGTTTCCTTCCCTATTTAAGAGTATTGATATTGAGACCTTTCATTGTGATGTTTGTGAGTTTGCTAAACACAAAAGAGTGTCATTTCCATCCAGCAATAAAAAATCATCAACCCCTTTTTATTTGATTCATTCAGATATATGGGGCCCTTCTCGAATTCCCAACATTACTGGTTCTAGATGGTTTGTCACATTTATTGATGACTGCACAAGGGTCACATGGGTTTTTCTTCTTAAATCGAAATCAGATTTAAGCAACATTCTTCCCAATTTTCACAATATGATCAAAAATCAGTTTGGTGTGAGAATCAAAAGGTTTCGGTCTGATAATGCAACAGATTATTTCAATCAGACCTTGTCATCATTTTTCCAAAAAGAAGGAATTGTGCATGACTCTTCCTGTGTTAACACACCCCAACAAAATGGGGTGGCTGAAAGGAAGAATGGTCATTTACTGCAGACCACACGAGCCTTTCTCTTTCAAAACCAGGTTCCAAAATAATATTGGGGAGAAGCTGTCCTTACCGCTGCATACACAATAAATAGACTACCATCTAAAGTCCTTGACAATCAAACCCCAATGCAAACTCTCTATCAGTTTTACCCTGATATTCGAACCTCAAATAATCTCACACCAAGAATCTTTGGTTGCCCTGCCTTTGTTCATGTTCACAATAAGGGAAAATTAGACCCACGAGCAATAAAATGTGTTTTCTTGGGATATTCTCCAACCCAAAAAGGTTATAAATGTTATCATCCAATCACAAAAAAATTCTAAACCTCTATTGATGTCACATTTGAGGAAGGACTATCCTTTTTTTTCTCAAACTCCTCTTCCGAGGGAGCCTTCATTAGTAGAACATAAGGCCTCGAATCTACTTCCTCTGGAAGTATTATCCTCTTTACCACCGCCTAACCACCAGCAATCACAACCTTCTGATGCCTCAGAATCTTGCACATCCGAGCCTCAACAAAATTCAAGCAACCCCACCAATGATGTGCATGATAATATGAGATATTATGCAGGTTTACTCAAGGAGGAAAAAATCCAGATTCTGAACTTAAGCAAGTCCAAGATTCAGCTCTTAATCCTGGAACTGAGGTACGCCCAGAACCTATTTCTTCTATTAATAAAGATGAACTACCTATTACCCTGAGAAAGGGAACCAGAGAATGTACTAAACATCCACTCTATCCCTTAGCCAAATCAGTAACATTCCAAAGATTCTCCCAATCTCATAGGAGTTTTCTAGCCAGCCTTGACACCATTCCAATTCCTGAAACACTAGCCAAGGCACTTTCCAATAAGGAGTGGAGAGAAGCCATGAGAGTGGAAATGGAGGCGCTGGAAAAAAACAGAACGTGGGAACTTGTGGATCTGCCCAAAAATAAGAAGGCAGTTGGCTGTAAATGGGTATTTACAATTAAATACAAATCTGATGGGTCAGTAGAAAGGTACAAAGCGAGGCTAGTAGCCAAGGGATATACACAAACTTATGGGGTAGATTATCGGGAGACTTGCTCCAGTAGCAAAAATGAACACAGTAAGGGTGCTGCTGTCTTTGGCTGCCAATTACAGTTGGGATTTGCAACAGTTTGATGTAAAAAATGCATTCCTCCATGGTGATTTAGAAGAGGAGATATACATGGACATTCCACCAGGTTTTGGAGAAGGCATTAAGGGGAACAAAGTGTGCAAGTTGAAGAAAGCATTGTATGGTCTCAAACAGTCTCCAAGGGCATGGTTCGGTAGGTTTACAAATGTGATGCTGAATTCAGGCTACAAGCAAAGCCAAGGTGACCACACTTTATTTATTAAACACACAGCCTCAGGGGGAGTTACTGCTTTGCTAGTCTATGTGGATGATATAATTGTTACTGGGAATGATGAAAAAGAGAAAGAAGCATTAAAGAACTGCCTTGCCAGAGAATTTGAGATAAAAGAGTTGGGGAGACTGAAGTATTTCCTTGGAATTGAAGTTGCGCATTCCAAACAAGGCATTTTTTATCTCTCAACAAAAATATGTGGTTGATCTTCTGAGAGAAACAGGAAAGATGACCTGTAAACCAGCCTCTATGCCTATAGATCCGAATCATAAACTTGGAGAAGCCAGTGAAGATGCAAGTGTAAATAAGGAGATGTTCCAGAGACTTGTTGGAAAACTGATTTATCTTGCACATACACGACCAGATATCGCATATGCTGTAAGTATAATAAGTCAGTTCATGCATGACCCTAAAGAAGTTCATTTGCAAGCTGCCCATTGAATTCTTCACTATTTAAAGGCCAATCCAGGGAAAGGAATTTTATTTAGAAGAAATGGGGGCCTGGTTCTTGAAGCATATACAGATGCAGATTATGCAGGATCCCCAGTAGACAGACGGTCCACCTCTAGCTATTGCACCTTCTTGGGAGGAAGCTTAGTGACTTGGAGGAGTAAGCAGCAGAATGTAGTTGCTCGGTCAAGTGCAGAAGCAGAATTCAGGGCTATGGCACAAGGGGTGTGTGAACTACTTTGGCTGAAGATAATTTTAGAAGACTTGAAGATTCCATAAGAGGGATCTATGAGACTATATTGTGACAACAAATCAGCCATCAGTATTGCCCATAATCCAATTCAACATGACAAGACGAAGCACATTGAGATTGATCGACACTTCATTAAAGAGAAACTGGACAGCAAGGTGATTTGCACTCCTTATGTATCTACAAAAGGACAACTGGCGGATATATTTACTAAAGGACTCAACAGTACAGACTTTCATAGAATTGTAGACAAGCTGGGAATGGAAGATCTTTATTCACCAGCTTGAGGGGGGGTGTTGGAAAGCGTGAAACTGTAAATACCTTTATTTGGTAGTTGTGTAAATATAGGAGTATGTAAATAATCCCTGATTTGCAGGGATTACTATAGCTGTTAGAATTCCTTAATTATAGGGATTGAATCCCTGAATTATAGGGATTGATTTACAGGGATTTTTTCCTTGTAAATCCTCAAAACCACTTGTATAAATTCGTCTACTGTATTGGAATAAAACAGAACAGTTTTTACCACAATTCTGACACTCCAGTAACACAAACAAGCAGAAAGAAAGAGACTTCATATACCTCTTTCTGAAATTTAGCATTGATTTTGCAATTGGAAAAAATTAAAAGATCCATATATTAGTGATTTCAGTTGCAATTCATTCAAATATAGAAGTAGCAAAACTGAAGATTTTAAACATGTATATAAATATACACAGACACACCACTAACAAACATGTCCTGAAGAAGAAATCTTATTAGCAAAAGCTAAAATGGGGTAGCATACTAATAACCATGTTTCATCAGATTATAATGATGTGAAAATAATCCAGAGACCAAAATGTGACCAAACAGAAAAAGATTCTTAAGGTTAATCAGTCCTGGACTAGCCATCCCAAAGAATAATCTTACATGCCTTTTCATTTAAGTCGCCAAGAGGTGGTCCATGAATCTTTCCACCAGTATATGGCGCTCCCATTGCGAACCTTTCAACTAATTGATGCACCATCAAGTCATCCAGCCCATGCTTCTCATAGCTCATAAATGCACCCAACACACCCAAAAATCCTTCATGTCGCAAGAACATAGCTTGTGCCTCCCTCTTTGACCTACAAACAAGAACAGAAAAATGTTAAAATGTTTAAAAAGAAATTAATACAGAAGCCATCCACCTTGTAAACATAGAAATAGATCACTTACCAAAATTAAATAGCAAAGGAAATAGTGTCCATGGTGTAGGCATGACCCCTTATAAAAAATCCTCCAAAAAATATACGCTTCAACCCAAATCAAAGTGCATTCAAATATGCTATCTGTGGACCAGAGAAAAAAACCAATTAATGAAAATCAAATTTTACTTTCTACATAAAATGCCCTTTAAAATTTACATTAAATAAATAAAAATGAAAGGAATTGAAAGATATGTACCAAGATGGAGCAGAAATTTCAAGGAATACAAATTCATTTGTTTTCTTCTTTGACCAAGAACCCTAACGATGAAAGAATCAATACACCAATTTGGCTCTACCATGATCAGTTAGATCATTACTACAGGCTGAAGAAACTGAGTACTGACAGATACTGCTTTTACAGTTGCTTGCTATTGAACCAATTTTACCCATTGATCCTAAAAGCACATGTTTTCTATTAGTTTTATATAAACCATTGATCCTAAAAACACATGGGAAAAGCAAGTACAAGCTGTTACTAACAGTTGAAAAATACAAATGCAACACAGAAATAAATGCTTTGGTGCTTTCAGCTATCAACTAGAGAAAGGACAACAGATAACTACAAAATCATACAACCAAACAGAAAAAATAAATCAAATACAATGGAAAGTATAATATTAAGCTGGAAAAGGATTTTGTTTAAGCATGGTATCATTATCTGTGAGACTCACCTGGCCAACATTATACGAGATCATTCGTAAGAGGGACAGGGATATATCCTCTGGTCCGTAGTCTTCAAGTTCCTTCTTGTTAGAGATAGCTTTGCCAAAGCTTGAGGCTATGGAGGATGCAGAAAGACCAATCTATAATGATTCAAGATTGCGGAACAACTATCAGTCTTGATACATGTGAGCTCAATCATGCAACATTGGAATTCCTACTTCTTCACATGGAGGCAGATTGAGTATCACTTAAACTCATGATTGTATGTAGCTGTTTGTTCGGCTCTGTCACATGTTGAAGTTGTTTTCAGTAATGAAATTAAGGTTGAGTCTTCTCTCTTATACCAATTGCTCTTTGTATGAAATTTAAGCATAGATTTGTTTCCCCACCCATGTTGTTAGCCCTTTTATAGTGATCAGCCCAACAAACCTTTCGTAGCTATTTTTCACAAAGTCCAAGTTAATGAGACATGTTATGTGGGTTAACCCACACAGCTGAGTTAATTGGTTTCCCTTGATTTATATTGTTCTTGGGCCTCTTGGGTCATTACAGATCAGATTTGATACAGATGTTCTATCAGAAATTACAAGATGCAGATGACATCACAACCCAACAAATGAAGGAGGATAAGTAATATGTCCATACCACCATAAATGTCCCCTGCAAGCATGTCTATGGCTCTTCTCGGGCCCCAGAAACTCCGGCTGACCACCATCGCCAGTTTCTAGGCATGACAAGTTCAACCATAGACTCGTGCCCGTCGCCCCCAAGTATTTGTACTCTACTCACCATGTGACCTGTACATGAATTTGAGTTAGCTAGCCTAGAGAAGCAATTTCATGAGGCCAGATGAAGGTAGATGAGGAGAGGTGGTGGAAGAGACCTCAAATTGTCACCAGTAATCTGCACATGAACAGCACCCGTTTTGGAAAGAGTGGAAACGATTGACATCTCTGACAATGATTTTCCTGTTTGTGACTTTTGAAATAAGTTTTACTGCAAAATGACAGTCTTCACACATTCTAAGGTTCTTGAAAACACGGATAGGAGCCTCTGAAGGTGTTTTCATGAGACTATATGCTATGGCCAACTTCTCACTATGATAACTAAGACAGCCTTCCTTTAGCTCTTCCTCCACATCATGTAGCACAGCAACAATTTCAGGTTTATATCCCAAAATCTTGATCTCAGCTAGCAGTTCATTTACTTTCTTATAAATCTGATTATACTCAGGGTGTTTGCTATCCTCTGAAATGAAAACATGAACAACATTTCTTATCTCTGTCCAGCTCACACCAGGCTCTTTTTTGACATTCCTTTCTCTCATCAACTTGCGGATCCTTACAACACCATCCCACCTCTTGGCCTTTGCATACACATTGGATAGCAATGTATAGGTTCCGACATCACTTGGATCCATTTCTAACAAATATTCTGCAATGCGCTTGCCAACACCATAATTACGATGGACATGAGAAGCACTCAGCAATGTACGCCATGCAACAACATCCCAATTTACTGGCACAGACCTCATAAATTTCTCAGCATCATCAAGTAATCCAGCCTTGCTCAGGAGTCCAACAATGCAAGTATAGTGCTCTATCCCAGGGTCTACTCCCACCTCTTTCATTAATTGGTTCAAGTAGTAGAAACCCTCCTGTACTAGGCCTAGATGGCCACAAGCAGAGAGAACGCCTATGAATGTAACATAGTTGGGCATCCCCTGTACTGCCAACATGTCATGAAACACAGCCAAAGCTTCTTTACCTAGCCCATGCTGTGAATACCCACATATCATAGCATTCCAGCTGATGATGTCACGATAAGTCATAGCTAAAAATACTCTATCTGCTGCTTCAATATTCCCACACTTTGAATACATGGTGATCAATGAATTTCCAACAATAAGATAGTTCTCAAAACCTAACTTCTCAGAAACCCCATGCAGTACCTCTCCTTGTCTAACTACAGACAACCCGGCTGTAGAGTTCAGCATAACAGCAAGCGTATACTCATTGGGCCCAACATTTTCACATTCCATTTTTGAAAACAAACTTAGTGCTTCCTCAAATGATCCATTTTGGAAGTAAGCAGCCATAATCCCAGTCCATAAGACCACATTTCGTATTTGCAGTCCATCAAAAACTTTTCTAGCACTGAAGATTTCCCCACATTTCCCATACATATTAATGATAGCACTATTAATGAAAACATCACACCCAATGTCACTCTTTAGATTCTTACCATGAACTTGCAAACCGAGTTTTATGTTCTTAATACCAGCACAAAACCCAAAAACATTAACGTACGTTATACTATCCCACTCAACATGATCCTTTATCAACCTGCTAAGAACTTCCATCCCCTCTTTTATATGCCCAACTTCCAGAAGTCCATTTAAAACACAGTTATAGGTGTAAATATCATAACCAGGAATAGTATAAAATATCCGCAAAGCTCCTTCCACATCCGAACTCTTTGAGTACATAGTTATAAGGGCATTCTTAACATACTGATGAGATACAAACCCCGACTTCAACACATGCGCATGACACTGAAGACCCGTTTCAGCAATGCGACGTTGCTCAAAGCAAGAAGAGAAAACAATGGTGTATATATACTCATTCGGACATATATCATCCTCCAAAGTCATAGATTTGAACAGCTTAAGTGCTTCTCTGGGAAGCCCACAATGTAAGTACCCTGTCATTAACGTGCTCCAAGAAACCAAATTCTTTTCAGGCATTCCATCGAACAGTTGGCGGGCAACGGAAATCTGGTCACATTTTGCATAGAGATTTACCAACGAGTTTGTCCAATAAACTTGATTTTCTGAGGTTTGATTGGTCACCATCAAGTGGGCATGGATTGTTTTGCCGATCCTTAGATTCTTGCTATCGGCCGTAAATTTTAGGAGCTTGATCGAGTTCTCAAGAGAAAACGTGGGGTAATTTGGTTTGAATAGAGATGGCATCTCCTTATTTTTGGATGCGGCGGGAGAAAAGAAAACGGTAATGAGGGCAGGTGTTGTTATCGGACGCAAATTACAATTCACAAGCACTTCGCGTTTTCTCCTCCTTTCTTTCAAACAACCACAAATTGTGAATAGGTTTATAAATGTTCAGTTGGTTAATACTTAATAGCATGAACAGCATCCATGAAGCAAAAGTAAATATCATGTGACAGCAAAGTAAAGAAAAGGAATAAAATAAAAAAACAAAAAAAAGATAAATTAAAAAAGCCCCCTGTACTTTAATCTAACCTACACTTTGTGACTTTATTTTCAAAAACCTATACTTTGCCCCCTACTTACTTTATAGTGTCCGACAACAACTTCTAAAACCCTAAATTAAACTGTCTGATAACCATATTCTAGTAATTTCAAGATTTTTAATATTTTTTTCATAACTAATTGGTCTTTAAAAAATACTGATATGGATTTAGAGGAAGAAAAATGCATTTACAAAATAAAAAAATTGATAATTTAAAATATTTATTAACTAGCAGTGGAAATGAGCCAAGTTGAGCCCGAATACCCCTAGGCTCGAAGCTTAGCTCGTTAAAAATTGGTTAGGCTCGAAGCTCAGCTCAAGTTCAATGAGCTCGGAAAAATAGGCTTAAAACTAGGCTTGAAAAATTCGAATTTGGCTCGATAACTCGATAGTCTCGAAGCATGAATCGAGCTCGATTTGGGGAACATGTTGAAGTTTTCATAACAAACAAAAAACAAAAAAAAATCATACAACTTACATAATTTAGTACAACTGAACATAAAGTTAACTAAGCATAATCCAAGTTCAACAATCAATAAACAAGTAAGTTCATGAATCATTCAAATTAACAATTAATTCAAAGTTTTCAAGTTCATTCCAAGAATACAATGCTATACCCGCGACTCCTTGCTCTAGGTTGCTTTTTTGGGATAAAAAACATATCTTCAATATTTGGGTCGTAAATATCACCACAATTTAGACAAAAATACATGCTAAAGCAATCTTGCAAAGGCAAGTGCTAAAGAACTTTTAACACACCTGAGGTAGCAAATTGGGAAGGAACTTAGGATCTTTTTCTTGTTTATGCTCAGAAAATCAAGAGTTGACTGCGCAATAGCAAAATCTGCAAACTCACTATTATTGAAATTACAACATGATCTACTTAGCTATAAAGGTAGAATGTCGAATCCAAAATACGTACTATAATTAACAACAAAAAAACAATGCCCATTATTTGAGATCCTCATTTCCAGAAAACCAAAAAGAAAGTGATGAAGAAACAAACAGTAATTAGAATCCAAGCTAATGAAGTCCTTGCTGATTCAACCACAACTTTTTTTATATTTGTGTAAAACATTAGTATAACTGAATTTGAACAGACACTTTTCTATAAGTAAACAGTTACGGCAGCAATATGTTTTTGACAGGCAAATGTTAGCACCAGATAATTTTGGCTCTTGGACATCGGGTGCTCAATCATATCATCAGAGAAATATCATTTCCACAAGTATAATGGCAAAACTGAGCTACAAGCATCAAGAGAGTAACATGCAGGGTCTCCAAAACTTGATTCAATTCACACACACAATGCTGTCTTTGTAAACGATTTATAATAAAATTACTATGCAAGAAAGCAACATACGGGTCAACAAATAAAGAGATGATAGGTTGGTAATAAACCGCATCACCGATTTCCAGCGGGTGCTTGAATGAACCTTGGCGATTAACCGAATCGCTGATATCCAGTAGGTGCCCGAATGAAGCTCGAACGAAGAGGTGATGGGTTGCGTGTGTATGGGTGGTCAATGTTGGGATGGTGGCTATTGGCTGGTGGGAGCAATGGTGGTGGGTGAGACGTTGGGATAAGATTTGGACTCTGAACTCTGACGCGAAGGGAGGCAGGGTTCACGCTTTCACGGGAAGCGAAAAGCAACAGATAGATTTGGTGTAGGGAATTAGGGTTAAATAAATTTTATTACTCCCTCCGGCCTATATCTTTTACATCATTTAATTTTTTTATATAGTTTAATTTGAATTTATTTATATTAGTATTTATTAAAAAAATTAAATATATATATATTTAGAAACTATATGTCTTGATTTATCATTCTTATATAAAATTTTTTCATTTATATACTAAAATGTTCAAAATAAAAAATCATAAATTAATTATTGAAAAGTAAATGGTACAAAGAATATGGGATGAAGTGAGTATAATAATTTTTTTACTAAGCTCATTAGGCTCGATAAGGATTCGAGCCAAATACTACCCAGCTCGAAGCTCGGGTTGTTAAAGATTCGAACTTCTCTTACAGCTCGAAACTCGGCTCGAGGCTTGTTAAGCTTGGCTTGATAACAAAAAAACTGAGCCCGAACCGTTTGATAAGTGGCTTGGCTCGTTTCCACTCCTACTATATTGCGGAGACCGACATTACTGGAAGATGACTATCATATAGTTTAAATTACAGTTTTAGAAGTTATTATCAGATAGCATAAAAGAATCAAGGGGCAAAGTGTAGGTCTTAAAAAATAAAGGGTGCAAACTGTAAGTTAGGGTTAACCTCAGGAGGTAATTGTAACTTTTCCAACAAAAAAATGAATTTTGCTTTGCAGCCAGGGGTGTGCATTCGGTTATTTAGATTTGCACGCAACTAAATTAGTCGGTTAAATATTTTGATTTGGTTTGGTTTGAAATTGAAATAACTGATTTTTTCAGGGTGGCCTCATACTTCCATTAACAAAGCAATACTTAAGAGATTCAGCATAATAGTTCAACAAAACATAAACTAGACATCCATACAAGTTTTAGAAATTGCCCATATGACGCAATTAGTACAAGATTGACGAGAGCCAAAACAAACCCCCATATGACAACTTTTTACTACTTCCTTCTTGAGATACAAAGCTTTTAACAAACCTCAAGAATACTAAAATGATGCTTTATTGAACATAAAAAGATTGAAGTTAGATGTGTCTTAATCAAGTGAAATGCGAATAAGTGTCATTATAATCCATCAAGCTGACAACATCCATAGTTCCAGCTCCAAGGAATTGGTCATCAGCAATGACCCTCATATTGTCACCAACTAGCTTAAGTTACTTCATAATAAGATTTGAACAGATATGAGCAGGATTAGAGAGGGGCTAGCAGAGGTTCGGGCACCCTCAAAAATTGAAAATTATTTGTAATTTCCTTTAAAAGTTAAAGATAATGTACTCTGATCCATTCTTAAAATTAGTTAAATTTTTTAATAAGGATTATAATCTAGAAAAATATTTGTTTTGGCTCATCCTCTATAAAACTCATGGGTCCGCCCTTGTGAACAAGCACTATCTTTCTCAAATTTATTCTTTTTAGTTTTTTTAGAAACAAATTTTGGAGAGCAGACCATAATCCAAGGAAAACTACTAATCTAATACCGGTTTCACTAAAAACAAATGCAACCATTTCATGTCTTGCACTCAAGAAATTGACCCAGATGAACGAAAACTGCAACCTATAATTGAGAAAGACCACCATAAGTCAAATCTACTCATGTACTTGGAACGTCTAGTGAGTGCATATCAATATAAAACAATGAGCGGTAAGAACAAACTAATATGGCTAGCTGCAAATGTGGCCAATAGATTGAAGAGAAAATTAAATCTGCTCTTTATAGTTCTTTCATTCTATAGACTAGAAGGAATCAAGATCCTTAATAGAATTCCTTATTTCTTCTAGCTCATATTTCTCAAAATAGAAAGCTCAAACTCCAAAAAACGGTGTAAGGATTCGTAAATCAGAAATCCAATTAAATACCCCTAAAAACAAACCCATGAACTTTATTGCTAGAAATCAAACGAAGACACGTATATGAGCAAAGACTACTAACAACGGGGTGAAAGACTTTGTTCCACTTAGTCCTAGCAGTCGACAAAATTCAATTAATGATATATGCTGCAACCAATACAAACAAGAAATATCCGACTGACACCTTAAACCAGAGACTAAAAGTCCATAAAATCTTCAACATGAGATAAACAGAGACCCAAGTACACATAGATAAAACAAATTAAGGACACGTCCAAAACATTTTATGTTTCAAAAACTATTTGTTCAAGTGAATGAAGTAGGGGAAAATTTTGCTTATCTATTTCATTGTGCTTTTCTTCTTAAACTAACACTTTTATCTTTTTTGCATTTTTTTACATGGTTGTTTTATAAGTTAAGTTATTATTCTTTAGTTTTTTATACCGCAGCTATTCTAATATTTTTTTCTTTTATTTTTTTTATAAAAACTTTTTTCCCATAGCAAGATAGAAGATGATACAAGTACTCTTTTCTCACAACCCCCCCCCCCCCACCCCCCAAAAAAAAAGAGTTAAACATAGAGAATGGTGCTATGATAGCTTTACAAGTGAATAGACCTATCAACATCAGAATTCTCTTGGTGCATGGATTGCCCTAGTACCAGCAGCAACATTAGGCCAGAAGCTAGTTGAGGTTAGGATCTTCATCACTTGAATATCGATATCACCTTTATTGCAAGAGAGCAATTGAGGAGCTCACTATAGTGGTATCTCCATGCTGCCTTTTGTCAATGACATTAGATTTAGTGTGTGGCTTTGTTAAGGTTGAAAATCAACAAAAGAGAAAATAAAAGGCGTGAGAAAATTTCAATTTTGGGGGGTAGGAGGAGATTTTGCAGAAGTTTCAATTTCATCTTTGTTTTATATGTAGTAGGAACTAGTTCACATATTCGGCATTACATTGGGATTTTTATTTTATTTTTAAGTTCTTGAAAATAATATATATGGATTCAGACTATAGAGATGACAAAAAAAATTGTGAAGGGGGAACTAAAAAATTGAATGTCTAGCATGGGTCTAGATTAACAATACATAGAAGAACACGAGAAACTTGGTGCTTGCACGTTGTGACAAATTTAGTTGATGGTAACATTTTGAGGTAAATTCTAGATATATCATTAGATCAACTTCAAAGTATAAATATTTTTGAAACAAGTAATTTGAAGTAATTTTGAGGTAAGAAATATAATTTGTTAATCTTATTTGAAGTACATTTTGTTTTAATTTAATGAGCTTCATTTAAATTTTTCTACATTATGTTTTTTTATGAGAGTAAATCGTTTGTTTTGTAATTTTAGATTAGATTTTTTTTCATTTTTTAATAACATTTATCTGAATCATAAGTTAATTTAAATTTATTACTATTAAGTTTATCTTTATTTGAAATTTAGATGAGAGTAAAAAATAATGGCCTAGCTGCCACATATTATCATTGTATTACAGTTAACTTACTAAAAATATAAAATCTGTCACATGTTAGCACCATATTTCACTTGTTTTGTGAAAAGTCCACTATACCCTTTTTAGATACCACTACTTTATATATATTTGTTTGTGTGTGTGTATATATATTAGCAGTGTAAGTACTAGTATTTGGACAATGAAGTTCCAAAAAAAAAAAAAGGAGCTTTGAATGTAATAGGTTCATTTTAGATATACCACTGGGTTTTGTTTCGAAGACCTTATAAAATTTACATTTAATGAAATAAATTTGATTTGTACATCTTTTTTATGTTTTGAATTCACTAGTGATTTTTAGAAAAAAAAATTTCTGAAATGTGCCAAAACTAGATTGTAAGTATTGAAATTTATTAGGATATTAGGGCATCTTACAGCATTTTTGAGAAACGTAAGTAAACGCTGACATATACCAGCATTTTTTGAGAAAAAAAAAGCCACTTAATTTCAATATACCACTAGTTTTTGTGCTTTCAGCTGTGTGTTTTCATAAAACACTCTGCTAGGATAATGCTTTCACTGGTGTTTTGGGGGAAAAGCTATTTAAGATAGTATATGCTTTTAGCTACGTTTTTAAAATGCTGGCGAAGGTTGGGATTTTTAGCAATGTATTCCTAGCCTCCGTTTTTAGCTGCATTTTTTAAATAGTTGGTAAATTTATTGGTGGGATTTAAAAACATCCGGAAAGCTAAAAAAAAATAATAATAATGCTACTGGTACTCCTTTTTTTCTTTCAGTGTGGGTTCCAATTAGAATCCTGCCAAAGCAACTCCTCTTAGCTTTTTTTTTTCGTTTTGCTTTTCTGTTTGTTTTTCTGGTTTGCTTTCTATTTTATTTGTACCGTTCTAGTTTTTTTGCTTTTCTTTTCAAGGTTTTTTTTTCTTTCCTTTCCGTTTTAGGTTTTTTTTTTGTGCTTTTCTTTTTCGTTTTTTTTTTGTAAGTTTCTAATCCTCTTCTTTTTATTTCTTACCTTTGTAGGCTTGTCTTTTCACTTTTTTATTATTTTTTTACTTTAGACCTTTCTCCAAGGTTTTTTTTGCCCCTCTAAAATAAAAAAGAACACAAAGCAATTGTGATGAGATATTACATCTCATTTTTTATTTTATAACCTAGAATCCTGATGCAAAAATGGATATGTAAATTAGTTATTTGTTCATTTATTGTTAGTTATTTGTATTTTTATTAATAATAGTTTGTTCTTTTAGAAAAAAAGGACTAAATTCACCAGTGGTGTATTAAATTTGGTGACTTTAGCGAGTTAGTCCTTAAATATTGACTCATTGTGACTTGGTCCTTAAGTTTGATAAATGTTGTGACTTAGTCCAAAATTATATGGCAAGATGGATGGCGTTACTTAGCACCCAATACCCAGTCAGATATGATAGGAAGGATTGGATTAAGATGTAGATTACTAGAACTTGAAATTTTTCCTTTGAGGCAGAGTTGCTCCTAAAGCTCTTTGGGCGCCATCATTTCTAAAAATCACCAGTTCATGGCTCATTTCTATAATATTTAGGTAGCATAATAATAGCCTTATAGTTTCAACTCTTAATTTTGCATGGTTTGGTTCAATTCTGATTCAAATCCAATTTGGTTTTTTGAAGTTGTTTATGGAACCTAACTTTAAGTTTTGAAATTAAGCATTGTGTGTGTGAAATTGATAAAAGGGAATGGTACCTTGGTATTCACTGGTCCTTGGGAAGTTGAACCCCTCTGTTCCAATCACGGTTTGACTGAGTATGCGCGCTAGGATAAGATCGCGATGGTAGCAATTCTTGGAAGAGCTGTTGGCGGTGAGGTGTTGCCTTGGAGGGGAGCTACTGCTGGTGAGGTTGCCAATCCCCTTATAGCCTCACCGCCCAATCCGAAGGCAACCCATGGCCGCTACAGGTGGCGGTTGCTAATGGCTCCTTTAGGAGCTGCTACAAACATTGCAAAAAATGAGAGAGGGAGGTAGGATGTGATGTTAGTGTTGTGCCCAAAAGCCAGTCATGAGATGATTGTATTTTTGCACATTGAGTCATGATATTTTATTAAGGCATTAATCCAGCAATTATGTTTGTTGTTTTGTTCCTGCGTAACTTAACAAACATAATTGTAACCCTAGAATAATGATATTCTTAAAAGTCCCTAGTCTAGTATTATTGTGGAGCGGGTTGCAATAATACATAACGACTAGCATATGTGGAGACTAATATGAGATATGTAGTCTACATATGGGTACAAGTTGGAGAACTTGTGTACTGGACCGACCCACCATGAGAACACTACATGGATCGTTATATGAGTGTCATAAGTGATTCTCATAGTGATCAGGGTATATGTAGTCCTTCGACCTAAGATCATCAAGGTTCCCTACATGTGAGTCACATACTTTGATACTTTCCTTTGTTGCTCGTAACTGAGTGAACTTGAAGGAGGTCATTGGGTATGTCACATATCATGCGGAGGGATTTGTATGATCAAGATGGGATTTGTCCCTCCTATGTAACGGGAGTGATATCTTCGGGCCCCTTGATAGAGTGAGACTTAGAAAATGCATGGCCATGCTCGGATGAGTTGATATGCGATATCAATGTCATCAGTTTAAGTTAGTCTACTCGGTAATCAAGAAACCAAAGATTGGGCTATACGAGAGTGACACATTCCATGTCTCGTGCTTAGTCTTGATATCTTGGACAAAGGGACAATGGCATATATCGGTGATGATCATAAAGGTATAGTCGAATCATCGACAATCTTGTCACTTGGGTAGCAATGATGTGTTGCTAGACACCGCTCATTGCTTATGATCATAAATGTGATTTATGATCATTGCCAACGTGATAAGAGCCTATTGGGTCGCACACATAGAGCATTTTGGATCATTAGAGTGCATGGGCTAATTATTTGGGTTATGGTTTCACTTTAATTTCGTATTAATAATGGGCCCAAAAGTTGAGCCATTATTAAGCCCGAAATTAAATCCTAATTGGATTAGGGCTTTGAAACCTATTAGGCCTGGAAGTTGAGTCTCACTATAAATACAACTTTTAAGTGAGAAATTCGTAGGTCTCCTTGCCCTAGCCTCCAAAAAGGATAGCCGCACTCTTCTTTTGCAATTCCTTGGAGGACGCAAGCTAGCACTGCGAGCGCAAGAGAAACGCATCTACCGGGACGTGGTGGAAGCGTGGTGATCCCGAGAGGCTCGTGTGGATACCATAGAGAGCCTGAACACGTCAACTGTTCAGGTTTTGTGATTCGACTCTACAGTTGAGTGAGATATCTCAATCGAAAATTAGGTATGAAAATTTTTGAACACCCGGTTTACCCCGTTTCACTTGGATCCTGGAGGGTTTCGGTTAAATTCCGCTGCGCTGTTTGGCTCCCGAAACCCAACATGTGAACCCCCCATAATGTCGTTAATAACACGTGACAACCAGTGGCAGTTGAAAGGATTAATGTGCATAAAGTTTCCAAATTAGAGGACTAAGTCGTCACTTTTATCAAACTTAAAGGACTAAGTCACAGTGAGTCACACTTTAGGAACTAGCTCGTGCGAACTACCAAACTTAAGGGACCACTGGCACATTTAGGCCTTAGAAAAACTATATTTTTGTTCTTTTATTATTTCTTATTTGTTCTTTTATTAGTAGTTCTTTATTCTTTTATTTGTAAGTATTTTTTTTTTAGTTCATATTTATTCCTTTAGATGAATTTGATGTTTGTTTTTTTATTAGTAGTTATTTATATTTTTATTAGTAACAATTTATGTTTTTATCAATTCTTGCTTGTTCTTTTAGAAAAAGTAATATTTATTCTCTTATTACAATTTGTTTGTTCTTTTATTAGTTTATGTTTGTTCCTTTAGATGAACTTATTGTTTGTTCTTTTATTAATAACTATTTGTATTTTTATGAGTAACAATTTGTTCTTTTTTCAGTTTGTTCTTTTTATCTATTCCTACTTAAACAAAGGAAAGAAAGTTTACATTGTCTTGTTTCAAATTTAATATAAGAGAGTATTTGTATCATGAATCCACAAGAAAAGTGACAAAAACAATGAAAAATAAACAATAAGTAAATCTTGTAGAAAATAAGTAAGTCCATTGTAGAAAACAAGTAAGTCCACTGCCATATTGCGAGGGCATGATTACTTGCTTTTTTGAAAAACGGGTTACAAATTGGCAATTACCAAATTTTCAGGAATGACGCACGGTAGAAGCCTGATTTACAAAATAGTTATTCTTATGGGTTATCCAAATGTGGGGAAGTCTTTGGTTATCAATACCTTTAATTCCAAGTAATGAATTCACTTGACTTATGACTTTCATGTGTTTTAGTCTCTAGATCCCTTATGGTTCCAGGATTATAAATATATATAGTTGTCCACCTTCTTGCCCTTTTAGGTTATCTTTTAAAGAATGCTGTTCAATCCGGCAATGGTTTAGCAGGATGATGTTCTTGCTATTTTTGTCTTTGTTCCATGTTGGCTAGTATTACTTGCTTGCTTTCTACAAGGTGTGTAGGGTAGGCCCCATCCATGGAGAGACAAAAAGTGTGGCAATGTTTAACACTTTTGAAAAGGATCTTATTGATCGATTGCCTCAGAATTGGTTACCCAAGTGGTAACTCTGAAACTGAAATTGTGCTAAAGGGTTGGTATGTTCTCCTTGGTTGATTTATTTTAAATTCGAGTAAATTATGTAAATCGTCCCCAACCTTTAGTTGTTGTTTCATTTTAGTTCCTAACCTATTGAATATTATATTTTGGTCCCAAAACCTATTAAAGTTGTTTCATTTTGATCTCTCACCATATGAAATTCATCAACTCAGAATAACTGTCAAATGCAAATTTTTGAAATTTTTATTTAAATATTTGGTAACTATCTTCCAATAAATTTAAACAGTTTAATATTCTTTGATAGTAAATAGAAAATTTAAATTAGTATTTTTTTTCTTCCTAAATAAAATAAGTTTAATTTACAGAAAGAAAAAAAAAGAATTGAATTTTCTATTAACTATAAAAATTATTATACAAATTAAATTTGTTGTAAGATAGTTATTGGATAGTTTAAATTATAATCTAAAAATTTTTAATCAATTGAATATTTTAAGTTAACATATTTCATCCAATGGGGACAAAAATGAAGTATTTTTATTAGATTTAGGACCAAAATGAAACTTTTTAATAGCTTTAGGATGAAATTAGAACATTCAATAAGTTAGAGACTAAAACGAAACAATAGTAAGAGGTTAGGGATCATTTATGCAATTACTCTTTTAAAATTTTAGTTGTTTTTGTGGTTGGCACATAATAGACCATTATTGAGTGGACGATGCGTGAAGGAAACTTATGTGAGCAATGGATTGGCAGCTGGCAAATGATTATTGTTGTTGTATAAATTCATATTAGAAATTGACTAATGCGACAATTGTCAAACATAATGGTATTCAAAATATTGCTTTCTTGTACATCGACACTTGCATATTTGTTGTTTATCAATATATGTAGTTATGATTGAACATTAGGAACTTTGAAGAAGCCTAATAAAGAATAAAAGCATCTCCAAACAACAACCTATAGGCAGCATTTGCTAATGGAAAGGGATGTAGGATTGGCTCACCAAAAGCTGCCTTTTTGTACTATTCCATCATATGATTGTCATATAAACGGGGTAGCCTTCGGGATGGGTTTGTAGCAACCAATATATTTCCTGTATAAGTCTACAAGGACCACCAATAGTTTTAGTTTTTCATTCCAAAGGAAATCTATAAACTATATGTGAAAACAACAGACTATAAAGTAACTCTGTGCACTTAGCCACTAGTAAACATTGAGAAATAAGACACACACACACACACAAACGAACAGCTCTCCGTTCTTTTCAATGCTGAAATTATGTTGCCTACATTATTCTCATCACCATATTAATGATGGCGCATTAAAAGCTTACCCCATTGTGAAACAATGTCTCTAATGAGTTTGAAGATGCATTCAAGTTTTTCTAACTATGGTACAAAGGTGCTAAAGTGGATGTAATTTTTATATGCTTTATAGTATGAGGTTTTGTTAATATGCATGTAGCTTGAATATTATGCAAAATACTGGAGGGCTTGTTGATATATGGAAAATTGGTATCTAAATGATAAGGGAGGCTCATCCTACAAGCTTATCCGGGACAATTGCCCAAAAAGAGCTTACTTATTGTATGTGGAATATGGTTCTTGTTTTGTTGGTTTAGGTTGGTGATAGCTATCTCATAACTATGCCTACTATCTATTGAACAAGATATTTGAAATGAGCTCAAGCTTGAGCATGCTATATCGAGCTTGAATCGAGCCCCATACATTGAGTCATTTGAATTCGTATCAAGCCTATCAAACGTTCAAATCGAGCCTAAACATCCATGTAACCTTGCCATTGTTCTGCCAATGTTTTGTAGGGGGAAATACACATTATATCATCCATGTTGATTAAGCATCTTGATCATAAAAGATGTCCTCAAACTATATAATATGCAGGTAAACATTTTAAAGGCTACAAGTTATGTTGCTCAAGATGCAAAAGTTGAGCCTTCAAATATAATAATTTCTATGATAAGCAATGAAATGAGTCATTTAAGTAATCCATACATTGCCCACTTGATGATCTAAATAAGGTAAAACTTTTACATTATTTATATTTGTCAATTTCCATGAAATTTAGCAGATTAGGTTAGAAGGACATGATTATGACTAATATGTTCTAATTATTATTAGTTGATTGGAGTAATTCTTCAAGGTTTCTTTCTTATCTTGAAACTTTCAAAACATTAGAACTAATTGGTAATGGGTTGGAGATGCAAAACCAATTCTTGATATTATGTTTGTGAAGTTTAGGAACATTTTTGCTATTACAATTATAGAAAAAAAAAACTACATCTTTTGTGGCTTATCTTGTTGCTCAGATTGTAGCTTCATTGTCTAATCTATCATATAAAAACAACGGAAGCAATTGGTGCTTATTCTATTGATTTTATAATTCAATAATTTTTCAAAAATTGGCCTTTTGAGTGGATCCTATAATTCCATTCTGCTTGATTAGAGCCATATTCCATCAAATCTTTAGGGTAAATAGCAACCATCATACTTGAACTAGTACCCATGTTACTAATTGTCCCGTAACTACAAATTTTTACATCGTTCGTCCTGCAACTATGACATTTATTGCAAATACATCCTGCCATTACTCAGTGACATTAAGAAGTGATGGAATAGGCCTTTGGTAGGGAGAAAATTGTACAGACGACCCTAAAAATTATTAAAGTTTTCTATTTGAGTCCCAAAATTTTTCCTTGTTATTTTACCTTTCTTTTTGTGTTCTCAATCAATAGTTTCCTAGATTAATGGGGGTTTTAGGACTGCGATCAGACCCCCTTCTACAAATGCACTACAGCTTGCAAGACTAGTGCTTACACTCTCATTATCATAGATGTTGCTATTATGAATTGTGATCTTATTACCAAGATCACCCCCAAAAGCCTCACAAGATCAAGATTAGGATCAGGAAAAGCCCTTGATGTTGTCCTTCTTAGTCTACCAAGGTGGGATCTTTATGGCTTAAGGTTAATGAGGTCCCTTTCTTAAAATTCACCCAAGAAACACTTTGAAGTCCTCAATGTGGTCATTTCAGAGTTTTAAAGCAAGAACTTATTGCTGCCAAAGGTTGTAAAAGAGACCACCAATTTGGGTTTGGCTTCAGTGTGCATCTTCTTAGGTTCTAGTAACGAAGGAAGAAAGGATACATCGAGAGATTAAGTTTTGCCGTTGATTTTGAAGCTCCAACCCAAAATATAATAAGAGCTAGCAAATAATCTGATTGAGGTAGAGAAGCCAACATACATAAACTCATTGAGAATCAGTGAAAGATCTACTAAAAAGGATAAGAGCAGCATACTAGGTTTCGAATAATCTAGTGAAGTCATTACATTGAGAAGATTTTGAGCTGAACTATAATTAATCTATATTTGTATTAGGTGAGTTCTTGAATTGAATAGGGGAGCTATAAAAAGGTGTACCTGATGAGGCAACCAATGTTGTTGGTCAAATGGTGAAGTGTGTTATGATGGATCAGTGCACTATCGTTGAGGGTTATGTTGGCGGCACTAACTTTGAAGTCTAGGAAAAAAAGTTCGAGGGTTGGGAAGAAGCGGGGGAAGAGAAGGAAAGGAGAAGAGGTAGGAAGAAGAGAAGAAAATGAAGTAGCATGGTGAAGAAGTGAAATAAAAGAAAATATATTATGGGCATGATTTGGTTAGTGTTTTTTGAGTCAAGGGAGAAGCATAGTTGTTGATGGGAGGAAGTGGTCTTTTCTAATAAAGAACAATTAGCCACCAGAATTCCACTTCACTCCTCACATTGGAACTTAGAAAGAGGAAGAAAATAACAAGGAAAAGTTTTAGAACTCAAATAGAAATGTTAAGTAACTTTTAGGGTTGGTTGTGCAACTTTCCCTTATCAAAGGCCTTTTCCGTCACTTTTTAACTTCTTTGAGTAATAATAAGACATATTTGCAACAAATGCCATATTTGCAGGATGAACGGTTTAACAATTTATAGTTGAGGGACAATTTAGCAACATGAGTATTAGTTCAAGGATGATTGGTGCAATTTACCCAAGTCTTTATAAGAGTGGAAGCTTTTCCCACCACTTAAACCAGCAAGGTATACAACGCCTTTCCTGCTTTTTCATACCTATGCAATCGCTCTTACCTTATGGAACCAAACCATCAAAAAATGACATCCCACACTTTATCCAAAATGAAAAAGCTACTTTAATAGTTTCAGCTTTCCTATAGAAACTTATTTTTGTTAATGTATGGTCTCACATCTAGTGGAGCATCTGAAATGTGACCCTCTAACTGATGGCAAGCGTATGTAGTAAGTAAAATTGGTTACTTGTGAACAAATAATGTTTAATTGTACATATTGTGTTCATTTTTTGTGTTTGTTAGTTGTATTTGATTAAGTGGGTGAATCTGAGTCTTTGTTTATTAACTGGAATATCAAGGTTAAAAGCATGGGAAAGCCAAATTGAGGATTTGAGGACTTAATTGAATAGAATTGGAAAGTTAAAGTCTTAATTGAGAATGAGATTGTTAATTTTGCTAATTAAAGTGACTTAATTGCAAAGTTTGTGAAAGTTTAGCAGCATAGGCTTTGGTGACTAAACTATGACGCAGGTTTTGTTGAAGGCCTAGATTATCAAATATAAAGGAAATAGAAGGAGATAAGTGGAGTTTGAGCCCCACTATCATCTTCTACCTTTATATTACCTTAGCTAGACCATCAATTGGTCAAAGGAAGCTTTTTTTGAAATATAGCATAATCAAACAAATCTAGAGAATTTCTAGAAAGAGAAATAGTGAAGGAGGAAGGTTTTCTATATAAAATCTTGCATGTAAAGGCAGTAGCTTCTCAATCAAGCAAAAGGTAAGAATTAGAGAGCTTCTTAAGGTTCTAAGCTTCATTTTAATGTAAAGGGGAAGAATACATGGAGGCGAAGATGAGCTCATTGTAAGGGGTTACATCAATGCTAACTTCCAATCCAATAAGGATGATTTTAGGTCATAATCTGGTTATGTGTTTTGCATTGGTGGTGGTGCTATGAGCTAAAAGAGTTCAAAGCAAGAGATAGTAGCCAACTCTACAACAGAATTGAGTGCATTGTCACATTTGATGCTGCGAAGGAGGCTTTTTGGATCAAGAAGTTCATCACAAAACTTAGAGTGGTTCCAAGCATTACCGATCCGATAGAGCTCTATTGTAACAACAATAGAGCAATCGCACAGGCTAAGGAACCTTGATCTTACCAGCGATCTAAACACATACACGAACACTATCATCTCATTAGGGAGATCATCGAAAGGGGTGATGTGAGGGTATGCAGGACCTCAACAGACAAAACATTGCTAATTCATTGACAAAACCCCTCACACAGCAGAAGCATAATAGTCATTCTAGATCCATTGGTATCAGATACATGGATGATTGGCTTTAGTGAAAGTAGGAGATTGTTAGTGTTGTGCCCAAAAACCAATCATGAGATGATTGTATTTTGCACATTGAGTTATAATATTTTATTAAAGCATTAATCCAGTAATTGTGTTTGTTATATATTTTTTGTGTAACATAATCAAACGTAATTATATCCCTAGAATAATAGTATTCTTAAATGTCCTTAGTCTAGTATTATTGTGGAGTGAGTTACAATAATACGAACGACTAGCATATGTGGAGACTAATATGAGATATGTAGTCTATATATGGGTACAAGTTACAGAACTTGTGTACTAGACAGACCCACCATGAGAATGCTACATAGATCATTATATGAATGTCATAAGCGATTCTCATAGTGATCATGGTATATGTGGTCTTTTGGCCTAAAATCAACAAGATTCCCTACATGTGAGTCACATACTTTGATACTTCTTTTTGTTGCTTGTAACTAAGTGAACATGAAGGTGGTCATTAGGTATGTCACATATCATGTGGAGGATTTTGAATGATCAAGATGGGATTTTCCCTTCTATATAACGGGAGTGATATCTTCGGGCCCCTTAATAGAGTGACACTAAGAAAATGCATGGCCATGCTCAGATAAGATGATATATGATATCAATGTCATCAGTTTAAGTTAGTTTACTTGGGAATCAAGAAACCAAAGATTGGGCTATACGAGAGTAACACATTTCATGTCTCGTGCTTAGTCTTGATATCTTGGACATAAGGACAATGACATACACGAATAATGATCATATAGGTTTAGTCGAATCACAGACTATTTTGTCACTTGGGTAGCAATGATGTGTTGCTAGTCATTACTCATTGTTTATGATCATAAATGTAATTTATGATCATTACCAACATGGTAAGAGTCTATTGGGCCACACATATAAAGCTTTTTTGGATTATTTGAGTGCATGGGCTAATTTAGTTGGGTTATGGTTTCATGATAATTTCGTATTAATATTTGGCTCAAAAGTTAAGCCATTTTAAGCTCGAAATTAAACTTAATTGGTTTAGGGCTTTGAAACCCATTAGGCTTAGGAGTTGAGTCTCACTATAAATACATCGTATAGTGAGAATTTCACAGCTCTTGCCCCAAACTCCCAAAAAGGACAAAATCAGAAAAGTTCTGAAAAACCAGTCATATTCTTTTCTTGTCATTCCTTGGAGGACACAAGCTAGCACTGCAGATGTAAGAGAAATACATCTGCAGGAACGTGGTGGAGGCGTGGTGATCCCGAGAGGCTCATGTGGATACCGTAGAGAGCTTGAACACATCAACTATTCAAGTTTTGTGATTCGACTCAACAGTTGGGTGAAAGATCTCAACCGAATTAGGTATAAAAATTTTTGAACACCTAGTTTACCTCATTTTACTTGGATCCTGGAGGATTTCGGTTATATTCCACTACACTTGTTTGGCTTCCAAAACCCAACAAATTTGAGGACTCAATTGAATAGAATTGGAAATTTATAGTCTTAATTAAGAATGTGATTGTTAATTTTGCTAATTAAAGTGACTTAATTGCAAAGTTTGTGAAAGTTTAGTAGGATGGGCTTTGGTGACTAAACTGTGACATAGGTTTTGTTGAAGGCCCAAATTATCAAGATAAAGGAAGTAGAAGGAGATAAATGGAGTTTGAGCCCCACTATCATCTTCTACCTCCAGATTGCCGTAGCTAGACCATTAATTAGTCAAAGGAAGCTCTTTTTGAAATATAGCATAATTGAACAAATCTAGAGAATTTCTAGATAGAGAAATAGTGAAGGAGTAAGGTTTTCTATATCAAATCTTGCATGTAAAGACAGTAGCTTCTCAATCAAGCAAAGGATAAGAACTAGAGAGCTTCCTAAGGTTCTAAGCTTCGTTCTAATGATAAAGGGGAAGAATACATGGCACTTTGTGTGTTTTTGATAATTAGTGTATTAAGCATCAATTTAGCTCAATGCATGGTACAAAGAAGCTACAAGACTAAGGGATTTTGGATAAGAAAATGAACTTGGTTCTCTAACTTGGGGAACTATGTTAGATTACTTGCACATCTGGTTTTAAATTGATCTTGAGCTAGTTTGAGCCCATATGTAGACTCATGGGTAAGAAGGTTAGGATTTTGTAGACCCTTTAGTATGGCCATATTACCTAGAAACCTTCTGTAAGCTTGGGTTACTTTGAATTCCATTGTTAAAGTGTGTGTAATGTGATTAAAAGTATGTATGCATTTATGTGTTTGTGATAATTTGTTATGTAGGTTATAATAAGCATTCCTTGCTAAGTTCAAACGAACTTACCCTTTGCTTGTTTACCCAATATAGATCATGGGCAAAAGTTAGGCTAAGGTGTTAGGGGGCTTTGTGTGTGTTCATTGCAGGTATGTATTATAGTTTTTTTTTTCTATTATGGTTCTATTAATGTTAGAAACCTTGAACAAGCAATAACATCTCTAAATCATTTTACCCTGGTGTGTAGAGCCACTATGGTGGGAGAGCAAGACATGTCCTAGTCAGGGAGTAACACTAGTATATATAGTAGTTCTTGTATCGAGAGCCCAAATCCTGTAATTGCAATACTAATGTAATAATTTTGACTTGAACTAGACTTTTCTTTGAAACTAAGGAAGTTGTAGTTCATCTATTTAAAGCCTTCTATTTGACATTTAAAACCTATCTATAACCCTTTGAGAAGGATTTTACACATCAAACTAACTATTTCTTTCAAAGTTAAGTATTTGGTTCTTTAACTTCCTACACAAGGTGTAGTTTTGACTAACTATTGTGTTTGCTTGTTAGAAAGATTTAAAGGCCAAGCCAAATGTTACTAAGCTTCTTTTGGTTATTAGAACTTACTAGAAATGAAGTTTTGCTAATAGTCTTGCTAGGCTAGCTTGGTTAAGCCAAGTGATCTTACTACTAAGTATTACTAAACAATAATAATTTATTGTAAAAAGTCGCCCTCTAGACCAAGTAAGACTTAACTAGCCTGGGGAGGGTGACAGAAGTTGGTATTAAAGAAAAGGTTTATTAGAACTAAAGGATTAAGGGATAATTTAATACCATAGTGATGATAGCAGAACTAGACAGAAAGCCATACATGTTGTTAACTATGGGTAGTTTTATGATTTTCTTGTTTTATCTTGTTTTTTATTGTTTTTTAGGACTTAGCTATAGCAAGAATGAGAAAACAGTATGAGGAAAGAGAGCTTGAGGGTTCTAAAAGTTCGGCACTAACAAATTAGGATGGAATGCTAGATAGAATGCTGGATAAAATTGGTCAGAATATAGGATAGGAAAATGCTGTGTTATAGAACCTGGGGTAGAATCCTAACCAAGATTTGAACCTTATGCTTCAGGGCCTAATAGAAATGCTTGCTTAATTGAATGAAGTATTTCTAGGCTAATTTAGGCATAACAAGCACCTTACCTATTGGACATGGGCCAGTTGGAAAACAAAGACAAGAGGTAGGCTTGAAGTGGAAGCATAAAATCAAGAAAGGCAAGCCTATTGGATTCATAATATGATCCGCCAAGTAAAGGATGAAGTAGTACTACAAGGTCTAGCTGGAGCACTTGAGGTATATAGGAACCAGTTAAGAAATGTTATTGAAGTGGATTTGGAGGAGTATGAGGAGAAAAAAAAGAAACCTAGACATAAAGAGAAGTTAGGTAAAAAATATACTAGCAACCATAAATCATTGTGGAGGTAGAGAAAGAGCAAAGAATGAAAAAAGAGCAATTACATAGAGAAAAAAGAGGTTAGAAAAGTATAGAGATGGATCTAGAGAAAGAAGAGGTCATAGGTATGACCAAAGATAACCTGAAGAGGACATGAGGTTATTAGAGAGGTTTAGATGACTAGGGCTACCAAGTTTTCATGGTTGTGATGGGCCTAATAGGGTTGTATTCTAGTTTAACCAAGTACAGAAAGTGTTTGAATGGATGAGATGCAGTTCAGCACTGAAAGTGTCTCTAGCAACATACAATTTGACTAATAGAGCTAACTTATGGTGGAGGGCTACAAAAAGAGGCTTTAAGAGCCAACATGCCAGTGAGCTAGGCCAAAAAAAAAAAGAGATGTGGTGGTCTAAATTTTTAGAGCTTTTTTAACACCCTCTCTGACTATCATAGGATAATGCTAATATTGTACATGCGTATTAGTGGCGCATGGTTTTATACACATAATTAATGATTGTGTTTTAGTTAAAGTAGAAAAATGCTCTAAGTCTAACTTGATGAAGTTATTTGTGAGTCTTGAAGACTTAAAGGGTGTTCAAGAAAAAAAATAAACAAGCAATACTATTAAGAGTCTCTCTGGCATTATGGCTTTTGGTGGCTAGAATTTCAAAATTAAAAATTGAGGAAGTTTGGGTCAAGAATTGTACTAAAAGACTAGTAACCATTTTGCTATCAGGTTTAAAGTTCATCACTTAAGTGCACAATGCATGCAAAATAGAAGACAAAGCTGAAATTCATACCCCACTTATGCTTGTTTGAACCAAGCTAGCTATATTCTAGATTCCACGTTAGATCAACCAAATCTTCATCCTTAACATTTAGATTGGGCAAGATCACCTTTAAAAATATATGAAAAACCAAAATTGGTGATCCAAGGGCTGGAGACTTTGATTTTAAAAGGAATCAAACTTTTCTTACGGAGGAAGGTTGCTAATCAAAGGCTGCTTCTTTAGGCCTCAAGGTTTAAGGTCTCAGGTCTAGGTAAGTGGTTTCCTTGGGGATTTTGGTCATCTGAGCTCTACATATATGATTGGATGTACTCACTATAGTCAGCTGCAATTCCTGAAAGACACCAGAAAGACGTGAAGGGAGTCCTTGGAATGTTTTCTAGGGGGACTTTTTGATGCCCAAGTAAGCAGGTAGTGTAGCTGGGAGTATGTGAATAGCTTAATAGATTAGCCTCTACCTTGTGTGCCTGGAGATGGCTTATTTTTATAACTGTTTTGAGAGGTTGAGCCCCCCAAATCTACCATCCACATGTTCGGCTAGATCAGGGAGTAAAGGTCTATGTCATCCCAACTGTTTCTGTAGCCAGCTGTATTGACATAGGCCTAAATGGGTGCTTCACATACACCTGGAAGTACTTTCCTAACAGTATTTGTCATCATTAGGGCTCATCAGTGCCAAGGTAAGTGGCTTGTCCTTTATTTGAATAGTTTTGGGCAAATTACTAGCGTCCAAGGTTAAGGCGTGTGGCCGAACTACTTATGCTTTGATCGGACCTTGAGGGAGGTTCAAGGCCTATGGCCTTTGGCCATCACATGCCCTCCCCCAAGTAGCTAATGGATGCTTTGTTTCATCGGCAGTATGTTGCCTCGGTGCCACTTGCTTCGGTATATTTACCTTATTATTGATGCGTCGCATGAGATTTCTCTAAAATGATGGTTATGTCTACTAAAATTATGTTCCGTCGCTTTCTCCCAAAACTCATTATTTATGTATCTTCAATCGGTGAGCATGATGTCAATTTATGAGTGGGCAACTTTATGTCCCTTCATGAATCATTGCCTCGATTCTAGGTTTCTAGGCACAAATGCCATTCAGCAATTGGTGTAGCTAGTAACGTGTGCCTGGAGTGAGTAGAGGGGCATTTTGGTCTTTTCACATCTTCATTCAATGTGACGCTTGATTGCACTTCTTCGGAGGCTATATATGCCCCTTCCCTCCAACAGGAAATTCATCCTTTGCTTTATGCTCACTCTTGCTCTTACTCTCTGCTCATCCTTGTTTTTTTGCTCTTAAGTTGTTCCAAAATTTTCAATGAAATTCCAGTGGAATTTTTCCATTCTTAGGTGGGCCTTTTTTTTAATCCCTTCTTTTCTTCCTTTAACTGAAGTAAACCAATGGTCGAGGCAACTGCTATTTATAAGGGCAATAGGAATCTCTAGATGCCCACCCTAGTTGCGCAACACTGTAGAATGTTGAGAAGTGGATGATGTAGTATTTTCTTCCTACTGAGGCCACTGTTTGGGTGCCGAACAAAGGGGAAATTAGCTATCAGCCCTATGAGGGTGAGATCACAGTTTTTAAGACCCAGTTAAAGGTCAGTCTTCGATATCCCCCCCATTTGGTGGTGAAGGACTTCTGCAAATTCCATGAGATCACAGTCAACCAACTCCCCCCAAACTTTTACGCTCACTTTGACATATATCTATGCATGAGCAGCGTGTTCAGGCTAGAGCAACATTTTCTAATCTTTTTGCAATACTATAAGCTTATTATTGTGCCAAAGGGGTCATTTTATTTCTTGCTCCCACAAGGTTCCAGGAGGAAGATGTTCTCTTTCGTGTTCAACACCTAAGATGGCTTGCACAACTAGTAGAAGAAGTACTTCTTGATGACTGTGTTGGAGCCTTGTGGGATATCAGGCGTGTAGGCTTTCGAGAGCTTGGAGGTGGACATGGGCAATCCCTCCATTATCATGACTATGACTTATATAGGCCATGAGCTATGATATAATGTACAAAAAATATACATGAATTGTGTATATAAGTAATACAAGTCACAAATAATGAGACAAGGCCTATAAAAGGGCAAGTGCCCCATGGAGTGCCCTAAATGTGCAGGAGTGGATCATGGTGGAAAGCGTCACTTTGTGAATCAAAAGTGGCCCAAACTAAGTACGAAGGATGATTTTGAAATGAGATCTTAAAACTTGAAGAGAGAATGGCTAAGAAGCCAAAGTCACTAGAGTGCACCAAGGAAGGGCACAAGGTGGCCCTTAGACACACCCTTATGTGCATTTATGTGATTGTGAAGGCTTTAAAGCCAAATGTCTTAGGAGGAATTCTATAAAATTGATGCTTGGCATTAAAATGAAGATGACAGTTGTAATGAAGGCCAAGAAAAAGTGAAGAACACACACAAGAACAAAGAGGAGCACCCTAGGGTGCACTAAGGGGATCTCGAGTACACTTAAAGTGTACCTAAGTTTAAGTGAAAGTTTGAGGGACTGATTGGACAAACTAATGGGCAAAGTGAGTAATCAAAATGCCCTATCAAGAAAGCTAAGTAGGACAATAAAATGCTGAAAATGATTTAAGTGACATATGAGGAGTTAGACCGAAGCATGGTCAAATGTCCCAGCCGCCAAGTAATCAGCCATGACTCCACCTCCACCGCTTGACTTAGCTCCACTTAATGCACCTTCTTAGCTGTTTCTTGGGGCAATCATAACCTTAAAAGTTTGGCCAAAGTTCTATCCAAATAACCAAAACAAAAGCTTAAGCCAAAGAAGGACGAAACCAAACATGATGGCTTACAGGTAGGCTATTGTTGCGCATGTAAAGAGTTCAAGTTTTCATGCTCCTTTGCTACCAATTTCGAGCTAGGTAAAGATCAATGTGATGCTCATTCTCCTAGATTTTGATGAGGAGGATGCTACCCTAGGGGATGGCTTTGGCCGAAGGAACCTAAGAGCTATGTTAATGGACTATGTGTGCTAAAGCATTATGGTAAGCTAACTAGTTTACATAGGGCAAGCATTAGAGTTTTTGATCAAGTATAGCCGAACTTGTTCATCTACCTAGAGCTCTATGTTAAATTGATTCTAATCAAAGTGATCACTAGGTAAATTGAATGAAATAGATGCTTGCTAAGTTTAAGTGAAACCATGTATGTGGTATGTGTGTGTTTACATGCTTCTTTGTTTGTTCACATGTGCTAATCTTTGAATTATGTATATATGCATCTTGTATTATGTTATTTCTTGTTTCTTTTATGTCTGATTTGTTTTTTGTTGTAGGTTAAAAGGAGAAATGAGAGGTTTATATGTATAACAATGTTTTGAACTTTGTGTAGGCACTGGGTGCCATATTGGACTCTTACTGATTACTTGTGTACTCATGCCCTTTTCTACCCATTTCAAGTAAAGAAGTAAAAGATTAGAGGCTACAGAACTTCTTTAAGAGGTATATGTATAAGGAGGTATGGTTCAAGGTTTATTGGCTTATGAAAGAAAGATTGACAAAGTTCATGATTTGGACTAATGGTTGTATATTGAATTGTAGGCTTTAATGGCTGCAGTAGGTCTGGCTGCTTTTGGATCAATTTTATTATGGGTAAAGACTAGAAGGATAATAAGACAAGTTTGGCCTTGGTGCCAACTGAAACTGGAAGTTAGAATAACTGTGGGCATCAAAACAATTTCAACCTATGTTCTGTAACATGCATGTCATCTAAGTAGCCCAACTTTTGTTGTATGTAACTTTGGCCATGTAGTCCCTCATGTGCCCAATTTTGATCTTGTAAATGTATGTATATAGTGGATGGAATGGGTACCTAAAATAAGTGCCATGACTGTAAAGAATAAGTATCCTCTCCATAGAATTGAGTACTTATTTGATCAATTTAAGAGAGCTATAGTTTTCTCAAAAATTGATCTTAGATTATGATACTTTCAACTAAGAGTCAAGGAAGTAGATATTCCTAAGACTGCTTTTAGGGCAAGATATGGTCATTTTGAATATACAGTAATGCCTTTTGGGATTACCAATGCCCTAGCTTTTTTTATGGATTTGATGTAGAGCATATTTGGACCACATCTAGACCACTTTGTGGTGATATTTATAGATGACATCTTGGTATATTTAAGGAATGAGGAAGAACATGAGAAACAATTAAGAATGGTGCTAGATGTGTTAAGAAAACACCAACTATATGGAAAATTAAACAAATGCCATTTCTGGACAAGCTAGATTGAATTTCTAGGCCATGTGATCAATAGGCAAGGAATAGCTGTGGATCCAACCAAGATTGAAGCTATCTTACAGTGGAAGCAACCTCAAAATGTCAGAGAAATAAGGAGCTTCTTGGGGTTAGCTGGCTATTATAGAAGATTTGCACCTAAATTCTCTATAATGATAGCTCCTCTAACTAAGCTGACTAGGAAAGGGCAAAAGTTTAAATGGTCTGATGAATGTGAGAAAATCTTCCAAGAGCTTAAGAATAAGCTCACTTCAACCCCTATACTCATATTGCCTATTCCCAGTAAACCTTTTGAGGTTTATACAGATACATCTATTGTGGGATTAAGGTGTGTGCTAATGCAAAAAAGGCAAGCTATAGCCTATGGTTCAAGGCAATTGAGACCATATGAAAAGAATTATCCAGTGCATGACTTACAACTTGTAGTGGTGATTTTTGCCTTGAAACAATGGAGACATTATCTTTTAGGTAATAAGTTCAAGATCTTCACTGATCACAAAAGTCTTAAGTACCTTTTCACTCAAAAAGAGCTAAATATGAGGCAGAGAAGATGGCTTGAATACCTTAAAGCCTTTTATTGTACTATTGAGTACATAGAGAGCAAAGCTAATGATGAATACCCATAAGTGTATTGCTATTAAGGGCCTAAATCATCATTATACACTTTGAGTGTGATTAATTTTTCTAATTTGAGCACTTTTTCCACTAGGTTAATATTCACTAACTTACTGTTCATACATGTATTTCATTGTTCATATGCAGTTTATTATTCATTAATATTAAAAATATATATATTAAATAATTATTCTTTTTATATCGGTAAAATCATCACTTGGTGACCCTTCATGAGAAAAATCATATTTGGAGCTGTAGATGTCGGAATTGAGTGATTCCAAATTCATCTGAAAGTCAACACATAGATCTTCAACTGTACTTAATTATGAGAACCAATTTGGTCATTTTCATTTCCAAAAGCTTATTATAGATGAGACAGTTTGTTCTTCCATGTATTGAAGAGTAGTTTCCATAGAAAAATCATACCTTGAGCTACAGACATGTAATTTGAATGAGAAAGCTATTGATTCAAAGTTAAAGAAGATATCTACAAATCTCATGCTTTGAGAAAGAGCTGATTCGATACGTACAGTGGTAAAAAAAAATTTCTAATTTGAGCACTTTTTCCACTAGGTTATTATTCACTGACTTACTATTTATATGCGTATTTCATTGTTCATATGCAGCTTACTATTCATTAATATTAAAAACATATATATTAAAAAATTATTCTTTTTATGTAGGTAAAATCATCACTTGGCAACCCTTCACGAGAAAAATCATATCTGGAGCTGTAATTGTCAGAATTGAGTGATTCCAAATTCATATGAAAGCCAACACATAGATCTTTAACTGTACTTAATTTTGAGAACCAATTTAGTCATTTTCATTATCAAAAGCTTATTATAGATGAGATAATTTGTTCTTCCACGTACTAAAGAGCAGTTTCCATAGAAAAATTATAGTTTGAGCTACATACATCCAATTTGAATGAGAAAGCTATTGACTCAAAGTTAAAGAAAAAGATCTACAAATCCCATGCTTTAAGAAAGAGCTGATTTGATGTGTACAATGGTTAAAAAATTAAAATAAGTTATAGCCCACCTTTGTTGATTTGTATGTACCTACCTTTTACTATTCCATTTTATCATTTCACCCACCCCAAAATTATATAAATAGGCACCTTGGGGGAGGACAAATTCATGCCATGTCTTAGGCCTTCTTTATGTTTTTGTATCATCTTTAGCTTTTCTTCTTTAGTTTTGTTCTTGTTTTCAATACTGAAGCTCTGTCCAAGTGTTTTCTTCTTGTTCTTCTTCTCGTTCTTTCTTTGATCTATCAATCTATGTTTATTTCATTTTTTTACATGTTGTTTGCTTTTATTATGTCTAACTAATCATCCTCTTGCTAATGTGAAAAGGTGAAGCTTTTGGTATAAAGGTTATGATTGATTTAAACGGATTTCAAAATTAACAGTACTTATTTTTTTAATCGATTTAACCACCTTCATTGTTAAATGGGAGTCTTGATTCATCATAGTTGAATCATTGGCACGAAAGCTGCTTGATTTCCTCTGTAGGACGTGGCTAAGCCGGCTATATTGGATTCTTGAGTCAAAGGTTGACATGATGGATGCTTGAACCCATGTACAAGTGTTAGCGTTATAAGATCAATGAAAGCTAATACTAACTAATCATAAATAAATTTCCTGATTGGGACCTCCTCTATGTGTGGATCCCAGTTGAGTGGCAAGATGGCTAAAATTAATCATAACCGATATACTAAAAGTGGATCCCCCTAACCATAGCTATTTTCTTAAAATTAAGTTTTTAATCAAAATTGCTTACATATTTTTGTCAAATCTTCCTTCACTTTTGTAATTTGTATTTCTCAATTCACTTCCCTATGGTTCGACACTCGGACTCCCAAGATTTTATTACTTGTAAAAATCTACACATGGATTACAACTGCTAGAGTACACTAAGTTTTTGACACCATTGCTAAGGAAGTAAAATTAGAGTACAAGTTTATTTTTTTTATTTTTGTTCCTTTTTATTTTGTTCCTTTTTGTTTTATTATTGTTCTTTATCTAGAAGGTTGAGCCTCCTACATCATCTGTTTTTTCTATTTTTATTATTATTGAAAGTACGGCTAAGCCTCATACATTTTATTTTCTGTTCATCTTGTTTTCTTTTTATTTATTTATTTGTTTTATTATTCTTGGATGGAAGTCTGAGCCACCAATCCAACTTGTTATTGATATTTTTTTTTTCTTATTATTATTTTGTTTATGCATGAAAGCTTGATCACGTACATCAAGTGATAGACTGATAAGAGAATCTTCATCATCTTTAAACATGGTTGAACACATTAATGAACAGGAAGATAATCATTCTCTACATTATGACCAAGATCGACCTAGGACACTTAGAGAACACATGAACCCTATAAGAAATAGCACTCCATCATATTTAATTTTTCCTACTGATGCATGTAACTTCAACTTCAAGCTAGGTATTGTTCAACTTTTACCAACTTTTCATGGCTTTGATTCCTAAAATCCATACTTGCATTTGAGAGAATTTGAGAAAATTTTTCACACATATAATAAACTAAACTGTAGCATGAACATCATCAGGCTTAAGCTTTTTTCTTTTTCTTTAAAAGATAAAGCTAAAATTTGGCTACATAATCTTAGGTTAGCTCCGTTAATTCATGGCATGAATTGCAACAACAATTTTTGAAAAAAAAAAATTATGCCCATAGAACAATTTCTTTCAAAAAGCAAATTACCACTTTCACACAAAAACTAGGTGAAACTTTTTATCAATGTTAGGATAGATACAAAGATTTACTTAACACATGCCCACACTATGGTTTTGAAACATGGAGATTAGTCTCACTTTTTTATGAAGGTTTGATACCTAGGGAAAGACAAATTATGGAAATGATGTGCAATGGAACATTTAAGGATAAAGATCCTGATGAGGCAATGAATTATCTTGACTTGCTAGTAGAGAATGCACAGAATTGGGACACTGCTGATACCTATGAGGCCCTAGGTAAGACTCAAACCCTTGCATTTAGTGGAAGCATATATCATCTAAAGAATGATAATTACCTTTAAGAAAAATTTGCATCTCCAGCTATAAAGATTAAGGCTTTAGAAATTAAGAAAATTGGTCAGTTAAAATCTGTTGAAGAATTTGTTTGTAACATTTGTACGACCAATGACCATTCCACTAGCAATTGCCCAACCTTGCCATCTTTCAAAGAATGCCTCCATGAACAAGTTAATGCTTTAAACAACTTCAATAGGCCAACCCAAAATCCATACTCATAAACCTACAATCCTGATTGGAGGAATCATCCAAACTTTTAATGGAGAAGTGACAACCATGCTCAACCATCACAACCACCTTTGCATACCCAACAAAATTTTCAACAATCTTAATGGTATGCACCATATGTTCCCCCTTTTAGGAAAATTTTTGAAGAAACATTACATTCATTCATTGAAAAGCAAGAGTCAATTAATGCTCAAACAAGTCAAAAAAAGATTAATTTAAAAGATACTATTGTAAAATTTGTATCTGCACTTAACATTTAGGAGTAAGGGCAATTTCCTTCTTAACCACAATCGAATCCCAAAGGTCAAACCATGGATCAATTGCAATCAATCATTACACTCTACAGTGGTAAGATTGTTGAAAAATCCATTCCTAATCCTTGTGAAGGTGATGATGAGTCAATTGTCTCTAAGAAGGTGAATTGAAATCCTGAAATTTTGGATATTTTCAAGCAGGTAAAGATCAATATCCCCTTGTGAGGAGTGAAGTGGAATTCTGGTGGCTAATTGTTCTTTATTAGAAAAGACTACTTCCTCCCATCAACAACTATGCTTCTCCCTTAACTCAAAAAACATTAACCAAATCATGCCCATAATATATTTTCTTTTATTTCACTTCTTTACGATGCTACTTCATTTTCTTCCCTTCTTCCTACCTCTTCTCCTTTCCTTCTCTTCCCCTGCTTCTTCCCAACCCTCGGACTTTTTTCCCTAGACTTCAAAGTTAGTGCTGCCAACATAACCTTCAATGATAGTGCACTGATCCATCATAACGCACTTCACCATTTGACCAACAACATTGGCTGCCTCATCGGGCACACCTTTTTATAGCTCCCCTGTTCAATTCAAGAACTCACTTGATACAAACATAGATTAATTATAATTTAGCTCAAAATCTTCCCAATGTAATGACTTTACCAAATTATTCGAAACCTAGTATGCTGCTCTTCTCCTTTTTAGTAGATCTTTCACTGATTCATAACGAGTTTATGTATGTTGGCTTCTCTGCCTCAATCAGATTATTTGCTAGCTCTCATTATATTCTAGGTTGGAGCTTCAAAATCAATGGAAAAACTTAATCTCTCGATGTATCCTTTCTTCTTTCGTTACTAGGACCTAAGAAGATGCACACTGAAGCCAAACCCAAACTGGTAGTCTCTTTTACAACCTTTGGCAGTAATAACTTCTTGCTTTCAAACTTTGAAATGACCACATTGAGGACTTCAAAGTGTTTCTTGGGTGAATTTTAAGAAAGGGTCCTCATTAACCTTAAGCCATAAAGATCCCACCTTGGTAGACTAAGAAGGACAACATCAAGGACTTTTCCTGATCCTAATCTTGATCTTGTGAGGCTTTTGGAGTTGATCTTGGTAGTAAGATCACAATTCGTAATAGCAACATCTATGATGATGAGAGTGCAAGCACTAGTCTTGCAAGCTGTAGTGCATTTGCAGAAGGGGGTCTGATCCCAGTCCCAAAACCCCCATTCATCTAGGAAACTATTGATTGAGAACACAAAAAGAAGGGTAAAATAACAAGGAAAAATTTTGGGACTCAAATAGAAAACTTCAATAATTTTTAGGGTCGTCTGTACAATTTTCTCCCTACCAAAAGCCTATTCCATCACTTCTTAATGTCTCTGAGTAATGGCAGGATGTATTTGTAATAAATGTCATAGTTGCAAGACGAACGATGTAAAAAATTGTAGTTGTGGGACAGTTAGTAACATGGGTACAAGTTCAAGTATGATGGTTGCTATTTAACCTAAAGATTTGATGGAATATGGCTCTAATCAAGCAGAATGGAATTATAGGATCCACTCAAAAGGCCAATTTTTGAAAAATTATTGAATTATAAAATCAATAGAATAAGCACCAATTGCTTCCGTTGTTTTTATATGATAGATTAGACAATGAAGCTACAATCTGAGCAACAAGATAAGCCACAAAAGATGTAGTTTTTTTTTCTATAATTGTAATAGCAAAAATGTTCTTAAACTTCACAAACATAATATCAAGAATTGGTTTTGCATCTCCAACCCATTACCAATTAGTTCTACTATTTTGAAAGTTTCAAGATAAGAAAGAAACCTTGAAGAATTACTCCAATCAACTAATAATAATTAGAACATATTAGTCATAATCATGTCCTTCCAACCTAATCAGCTAAATTTCATGGAAATGGGCAAATATAAATAATGTAAAAATTTTACCTTATTTAGATCATCAAGTGGGCAATGTATAGGTTGCTTAAATGCCTCATTTCATTGCTTATCATAGAAATTATTATATTTGAAGGCTCAACTTTTGCATCTTGAGCAACATAACTTGTAGCCTTTAAAGTGTTTACTTGCATATTATATAGTTTGAGGACATCTTTTATGATCAAGATGCTTAATCAACATGGATGATATAATGTGTATTTCCCCCTACAAAACATTGGCAGAACAATGGCAAGGTTACATGGATGTTTAGGCTCGATTTGAATGTTTGATAGGCTTGATACGAATTCAAATGACTCAATGTATGGGGCTCGATTCAAGCTTGATATAGCATGCTCAAGCTTGAGCTCATTTCAAATATCTTGTTCAATAGATAGTAGGCATAGTTATGAGATAGCTATCACCAACCTAAACCAACAAAACAAGAACCATATTCCACATACAATAAGTAAGCTCTTTTTGGGCAATTGTCCCGGATAAGCTTGTAGGAGTAGCCTCCCTTATCACTTAGATACCATTTTGCCATATATCAACAAGCCCTCCAGTATTTTGCATAATATTCAAGCTACATGCATATTAACAAAACCTCATACTATAAAGCATATAAAAATTACATCCACTTTAGCACCTTTGTACCATAGTCAGAAAAACTTGAATGCATCTTCAAACTCATTAGAGACATTGTTTCACAATGAGGTAAGCTTTTGATGCGCCATCATTAATATGGTGATGAGAATAATGTAGGCAACATAATTTCAACAATGAAAAGAACGGAGAGCTGTTCGTTTGTGTGTGTGTGTTTTCTTATTTCTCAATGTTTACTAGTGGCTAAGTGCACAGAGTTACTTTATAGTCTGTTGTTTTCACATATAGTTTATAGATTTCCTTTGGAATGAAAAACTAAAATTGTTGGTGGTCCTTGCAGACTTATACAGGAAATATATTGGTTGCTACAAACCCATCCCGAAGGCTACCTTATTTATATGACAATCATATGATGGAATAGTACAAAAAGGCAGCTTTTGGTGAGCCAATCCTACATCCGTTTCCATTGGCAAATGTTGCCTATAGGTAGTTGTTTGCTTTTATTCTTTATTAGGCTTCTTCAAAGTTCCTAATGTTCAATCATAACTACATATATTGATAAACAACAAATATGCAAGTGTCGATGTACAAGAAAGCAATATTTTGAATACCATTATGTTTGACAATTGTCGCATTAGTCAGTTTCTAATATGAATTTATACAACAACAATAATCATTTGCCAGCTGCCAATCCATTGCTCACATAAGTTTCCTTCACGCATCGTCCACTGAATAATGGTCTATTATGTGCCAACCACAAAAACAACTAAAATTTTAAAAGAGTAATTGCATAAATGATCCCTAACCTCTTACTATTGTTTCGTTTTAGTCTCTAACTTATTGAATGTTTTAATTTCATTCTAAAGCTATTAAAAAGTTTCATTTTGGTCCTAAATCTAATAAAAATATTTCATTTTTGTCCCCATTGGATGAAATATGTTAACTTAAAATATTCATTTGATTAAAAATTTTTAGATTATAATTTAAACTATCCAATAACTATCTTACAATAAATTTAATTTGTATAATAATTTTTATAGTTAATAGAAAATTCAATTCTTTTTTTTTTCTTTCTGTAAATTGAACTTATTTTATTTAGGAAGAAACAAAATACTAATTTAAAATTTCAGTTTACTATCAAAGAATATTCAACTGTTTAAATTTATTGGAAGATAGTTACCAAATATTTAAATAAAAATTTCAAAAATTTGCGTTTGACAGTTATTCTGAGTTGATGAATTTCATATGGTGAGAGACCAAAATGAAAGAATTTTAATAGGTTTTGGGACCAAAATAGAATATTCAATAGGTTAGGAACTAAAATGAAACAACAACTAAAGATTGGTGACTATTTACATAATTTACTCAATTTTAAAAGAAATCAACCAAGGAGAACATACCAACCCTTTAGCACAATTTCAGTTTCAGAGTCACCACTTGGGTAACGAATTCTGAGGCAGTTGATCAATAAGATCCTTTTCAAAAGTGTTAAACATTGCCACACTTTTTGTCTCTCCATGGATAGGGCCTACCCTACACACCTTGCAGAAAGCAAGCAAGTAATACTAGCCAACATGGAACAAAGAAAAAAATAACAAGAACATCATCCTGCTAAACCATTGCCGGATTAAACAGCATTCTTTAAAAGATAACCTAAAAGGGCAAGAAGGTGGACAACTATATATATTTATAATCCTGGAACCATAAGGGATCTAGAGACTAAAACACATGAAAGTCATAAGTCAAGTGAATTCATTACTTGGAATTAAAGGTATTGATAACCAAAGACTTCCCCACATTTGGATAACCCATAAGAATAACTATTTTGTAAATCAGGCTTCTACCGTGCGTCATTCCTGAAAATTTGGTAATTGCCAATTTGTAACCCGCTTTTCAAAAAAGCAAGTAATCATGCCCTCGCAATATGGCAGTGGACTTACTTGTTTTCTACAATGGACTTACTTATTTTCTACAATACTTACTTATTGTTTGTTTTTCATTATTTTTGTCACTTTTCTTATGGATTCATGATATAAATACTCTCTTATATTAAATTTGAAATAAGACAATGTAAACTTTCTTTCCTTTGTTTAAGTAGGAATAAACAAAAAGAACAAACTGAAAAAAGAACAAAATGTTACTCATAAAAATACAAATAGTTATTAATAAAAGAATAAACAATAAGTTCATCTAAAGGAACAAACATAAACTAATAAAAGAACAAAGAACTATTAATAAAAGAATAAACAAATTGTAATAAGAGAATAAATATTACTTTTTCTAAAAGAACAAGCAAGAACTGATAAAAACATAAATTGTTACTAATAAAAATATAAATAACTACTAATAAAAGAACAAACATCAAATTCATCTAAAGGAATAAATATGAACTAAAAAAAATGAATACCTACAAACAAAAGAATAAAGAACTACTAATAAAAGAACAAACAAGAAATAATAAAAGAACAAAAATATAGTTTTTCTAAGGCCTAAATGTGCCAGTGGTCCCTTAAGTTTGGTAGTTCGCACGAGCTAGTTCCTAAAGTGTGACTCATCGTGACTTAGTTCTTTAAGTTTGATAAAAGTGACGACTTAGTCCTCTAATTTGGAAACTTTATGCACATTAATCCTTTCAACTGCCACTGGTTGTCACGTGTTATTAACAACATTATGGGGGGTTCACATCCTACCTCCCTCTCTCTTTTTTTGCAACGTTTGTAGCAGCTCCTAAAGGAGCCATTAGCAACCGCCACCTGTAGCGGCCATGGGTTGCCTTCGGATTGGGCGGTGAGGCTATAAGGGGATTGGCAACCTCACCAGCAGTAGCTCCCCTCCAAGGCAACACCTCACCGCCAACAGCTCTTGCAAGAATTGCTACCATGATTGGAACAGAGGGGTTCAACTTCCCAAGGACCAGTGAATACCAAGGTACCATTCCCTTTTATCAATTTCACACACACAATGCTTAATTTCAAAACTTAAAGTTAGGGTCCATAAGCAACTTCAAAAAACCAAATTGGATTTGAATCAGAATTGAACCAAACCATGCAAAATTAAGAGTTGAAACTATAAGGTTATTGTTATGCTACCTAAATATTATAGAAATGAGCCATGAACTGGTGATTTTTAGGAATGATGGTGCCCAAAGAGCTTTAGGAGCAACTTTGCCTCAAAGGAAAATTTTCAAGTTCTGGTAATCTATATCTTAATCCAATTCTTCCTACCATATCCGACTGGGTATTGGGTGCTAAGTAACGCCATCCATCTTGCCATATAATTTTGGACTAAGTCACAACATTTATCAAACTTAAGGACCAAGTCACAATGAGTCAATATTTAGGGACTAACTCGCTAATGTCACCAAATTTAATACACCACTGGTGAATTTAGTCCTTTTTTTCTAAAAGAACAAACTATTATTAATAAAAATACAAATAACTAACAATAAATGAACAAATAACTAATTTACATATCCATTTTTGCATCAGGATTCTAGGTTATAAAATAAAAAATGAGATGTAATATCTCATCACCATTGCTTTGTGTTCTTTTTTATTTTAGAGGGGCAAAAAAAAACCTTGGAGAAAGGTCTGAAGTAAAAAAATAATAAAAAAGTGAAAAGACAAGCCTACAAAGGTAAGAATTAAAAAGAAGAAGATTATAAACTTACAAAAAAAAAGAAAAAGAAAAAGAAAAGCACAAAAAAAAGAAGCTAAAACGGAAAGGAAAGAAGAAAAAACCTTGAAAAGAAAAGCAAAAAAACTAGAACAGTACAAATAAAATAGAAAGCAAACCAGAAAAACAAACAGAGAAGCAAAACAAAAAAAAAAGCTAATAGGAGTTGCTTTGGCAGGATTCGAATTGGAACCCACACTGAAAGAAAAAGGGAGTACCAGTAGTATTAATTTGTATTTATCAATTCACTTTCCTATAGTTTGACACTCGGACTCCCAAGATTTTATTACTTGTAAAGATCTACACTTGGATTATAACTGCTAGAGTACAGTAAGTTTTTGATACCGTTGCTGGGGAAGTGAAATTAGAGTACAAGTTTTTTTTTTATTTTTGTTCCTTTTTATTTTGTTTGTTTTTTTTATTATTGTTCTTTATCTAGAAGGCTGAGCCTTGTACATCATCTGTTTTTTCTATTTTTATTATTATTGAAAGTACGACTAAGCCTAATACATTTTATTTTCTGTTCACCTTGTTTTCTTTTTATTTATTTATTTGTTTATTATTGTTGGATGGAAGTTTGAGCCACCAATCTAACTTGTTATTGATATTTTTTTTCTTATTATTATTTTTTTTATGCATGAAAGCTTGATCACGTACATCAAGTAGTAGACTGATAAGAGAATCTTCATTATCTTTAAACATGGTTGAACACATTAATGAACAGGAAGATAATCATTCTCTACATTATGACCAAGATCGACCTAGGACACTTAGAGAACACATGAACCCTATAAGAAATAGCACTTCATCATATTTAATTTTGCTACTGATGCATGTAACTTCAACTTCAAGCTAGGTATTATTTAACTTTTACCAATTTTTCATGGCTTTGATTCCTAAAATCCATACTTGCATTTGAGAGAATTTGAGAAAATTTGTCACACATATAATAAACTAAACTGTAGCATGAACATCGTCAGGCATCAGGCTTAAGCTTTTTTCTTTTTCTTTAAAAGATAAAGCTAAAATTTGGCTATATAATCTTAGGTTAGCTCCGTTAATTCATGGCATGAATTGCAGCAAAAATTTTTGAAAAAAAAAATTTCTGCCCATAGAACAATTTCTTTCAAAAGGCAAATCACCACTTTCACACAAAAACTAGGTGAAACTTTTTATCAATGTTAGGATAGATACAAAGATTTTCTTAACACATGCCCACACTATGGTTTTGAAACATGGAGATTAGTCTCACTTTTTTATGAAGGTTTGATACCTAGGGAAAGACAAATGATGGAAATGATGTGCAATGGAACATTTGGGGATAAAGATCCTGATGAGGCAATGAATTATCTTGACTTGCTAGTAGAGAATGCACATAATTGGGACACCGCTGGTACCTATTAAGACTCAAACCCTTGCATTTAGTGGAAGCATATATCATCTAAAGAATGATAATTACCTTTAAGCAAAATTTGCATCTTTAGCTATAAAGATTAAGGCTTTAGAAATTAAGAAAATTAGTCAGTTAAAATATGTTGAAGAATTTGTTTGTCACATTTGTTTAACCAATGACCATTCCACTAGCAATTGCCCAACCTTGTCGTCTTTCAAAGAATGCCTCCATGAAAAAGTTAATGCTTTAAACAACTTCAATTCATACTCGTAAACCTACAATCCCAATTGGAGGAATCATCCAAACTTCTAATGGAGAAGTGACAACCATGCTCAACCATCACAACCACCTTTGCATACCCAACAAAATTTTCAACAATCTTAAGGGTATGCACCATATGTTCCCTTTTTTAGGAAAAAATTTGAAGAAACATTACATTCATTCATTGAAAAGCAAGAGTCAATTAATGCTCAAACAAGTCAAAAAAAATTAATTTAAAAGATACTCTTGCAAAATTTGCAGCTGCACTTAACATTCAAGAGTAAGGGCAATTTCCTTCTTAACCACAATCAAATCCCAAAGGTCAAACCATGGATCAATTGCAATCAATCATTACACTCTGCAGTGGTAAGATTGTTGAAAAATCCATTCCTAATCCTTGTGAAGGTGACGATGAGTCAACTGTCTCTAAGAAGGTGAATTGAAATCCTGAAATTCTGGATATTTTCAAGCAGGTAAAGATCAATATCTCCTTGTTGGATGCAATTAAACAGGTACCTTCTTATGCCAAATTTTTGAAGGATTTGTGTACTGTTAAAAGAAAACTGAATGTGAAATAGAAAACCTTCTTGGCTGAGCAGGTTAGTTTTGTTATTCAAAATAATGCTGCTTTGAAATACAAAAATACTGGTTGTCCAACAATTTCATGTTTCATTGGAGAACATAAAATTGAGCAAGCATTACTTTATCTGGAGGCTAGTGTAATCTTACTTTCATTTTTAGTTTACAAAAAACTAAATTTGGGTGAGTTAAAACTAACTGAGATAACTCTTTTGCTTGTTGACAGATCAGTGAAAGTGCCGAGAGGAATCATTGAAGATGTGTTAGTCCAAGTTGATAAATTCATATATCATGTGAATTTTATTGTTTTGGACACACTGCCGATGGAAATTAAAAATTCAATACCTGTTATTTTAGGACGTCCATTTTTAGCAACCTTTAACGGTTTGATTAATTGTAAGAACAGACTGATGAAGCTAACATTTGGGAATATGACATTGGAGTTAAATGTTTTCAACTTGCTTAAGCAACCTTTTAAAAAGAAAGATGAAATTGAAGAAATTTGCATCATCGATGCTACTGTGGAAAACTATATTAAAAAAGGGATTATCTCTGATCCATTGGAAAATTGTTTGGTTAATTCATTTGAATCGATTACGTAAATGGATCAGGATACATCTAACATATGTGTATTACTTGATTCTTCACAGGTAAATGAACACACATGTTGGAAACCAAAAGTTGAGAAGCAAAATAAAATCCCACAATAGAATTGAAGCTCTTACCCAAATAATTGAAGTACCTAATGTCAAAGAAAGATGCTAAATCTATGTAGATACACTGGATCCTATTACTTCAAAAAGTCAACATTGTTATCAAGGTAAGAAAGTCACCGAAAATATTATCGCTGATCATTTGTCAAGGCTGATAACGGGTTCAACAACTAAGACTACACATATAAATGATTATTTTCATGATGAATTTTTATTCTCTATCATTACAGTACCTTGATTTGCTAATATTATCAACTTTTTGGTGACAGGATGGATGCTAGCTCAATGGAGTGCCCAAGATAAGAAGAAATTTTTACATGAGGTGAAAAGGTTTTACTAGAATGACTCTTATCTTTTTCAAATACTGTCCTGATCAGATATTTAGGAGATGCATATTTGACGATGAGGTAAAAAGTGTCATTGAATTTTGTCATTCAGAAAATGTACTGGGGGCATTTTTTATTCAAAGAAAACAATTGTAAAGATTTTGCAGTTTGGATTTTGCTGGCACTCTTTGTTCAAATATGCACATGCATTCTACAAAACCTTTAAAAATTTTCAAAAATTAGGTTCCATTTCTGTCAGATTAAGTGGTGAATATGATACTCTGTGGTTCTCAATTCGGTTATTTTAGTTTCCCATAAAAACTGATTTCTTTCTCTCCTCTCTCAATTTTTTCTAAAAAATGGATTCTGTTCTTTCTGCTTTGCAACAATACTTTCCTTCTCACCCAATGAATGTTCTTAAAAGGATTTATCAAGTTAGATGTGAAAGATTAAGAGTTTTGATGCATAGGGCATTCCTGGCGATGTACATTGGTTAATTGAAGCTAAGGTCCATTTGGTTGGTGAAATCCCAAACTTATTTGTGTCCCACATGCATGGCTTAGGCAAAAGCTCTTATGCCAAAAAGTGAAGAGCAAACAAGTTAAAAGTTTGTTTCAAATGTGGTCGATGGACTTGTAGTACTGGATGCCGTTCTTTAAGGATGGTCTCCGACTATTGAGAAGATAAAATATGATTCATTAAGAACGGCCTGAGTAAGGATTCATTGGATGATATCCGATTAACTCTTGAGACATATTCTTGTGGATTAGTACAACATGAACTTATTGAATTATGAAGTATTTTTCATAAAGTACGAAAGCGTTATAATCTTGAGAATCTGACTTTAAAAGACCCTATTTACCAGTTTGTAAGAAAATTGGATGGGAAGCAAATCCCTGACTCATAGAAGGCATTGAAGCCATTGTTGGATGTAAAACTAGAGAAAGATGTGAGCGACAGTAACAACTATTGTACATACACGCCGTTATTGTTGAAAATTTTCATTTTCTTCTGACAATAATCAACCCACTCCTATAGGTGTTATCATTGCTTTATGTTTCTGTCTCTATAAATGCAAGTTCTTTTTATTTTTCACAGGGTTAAAGATAAAAATGGAGTGAACCTCAACTCGTAGATTTAAAAATATTTGTATGCTTTGTGGAGCTTTTCTTGGAAAGGATGACGAGTTCTTAAGGGTAACCAACCATTTGAGTAGAATCCTAACTAAGCAAAAAAGACGTTTGGTTTATGGGGGAGGTAGTATCAGATTGATGGGTGGTGTAGCAACAGTAGCATCTGTAGGGGGTAGCCAAGTTTTGGGTATCATCCTTGCACCCTTAATATGGATTTTTTGGGGCAGAATTGGAGAAGAATTAGTGGTTAAAAATTTGCAAGAGTGTTTGTTGCAAATGCTTTGTAATTCTGATGCTTTTATTGCTCTACCAGGAAGGTTTGGTATATTAGGGGAAATTTTCCAGATTGCTTCCATGGCCCAACTTAATATGCACCAGAAACCCATTGGGTTGTTGAATGTTAACAATTTCTTTACAACTTTGTTATCTTTTATAAATCAAGCTGTGTAGGAGAAATTTCTCTCAGCAACAGCATAACAGATCCTAATATCTACATCAACTGCTGAAGAATTGTTAAAAAATGCAAGCTTTCATTCTTGAACCAGACCTAGTAATGATTTAGATAGATTGGACACAATAATCCTTCCTAATAAGCTTAATTCCATAAGTATCTTTTACCTTGTTTTTTGTTTTATTTTTGTAAAAGTTTTTTATGTCAATTTTAGTAAGTGATGAAGCACTGTGGAAGAGAGCAACCTTAACCTTTGGATTTGTTTGTAGTATCTTCTCTTTTAGTTTTACTATCAACATTTTCTTTATTTTGGTTATTTCAGGGTTTTTATTTTCAATAACTACCATTTTAGATAATTTCTTCTTCAGTCTACGTATCCCTATTTTGACATTGGGGACAATATCTTAATCTGGTTGAGGGGAGGGATAACTGACATTTTTTTTTCCTTTAGGGTCATTTTTGTCGTGCTGATATTAAAACCGTTAGACAAAGCCCTTAGTTTAAAATGGTTGAGTAAATAGTAATTTTACTCTTGAGATGCATCCTATTAGGTATGTTAGTTAAAATATTTTTTTTTGGCTTTTTGAACCCGTACAAGATTATACACTCACAAGTAATCTATATTTTCTATCTTGAAAATTTTTATGCTTAGTGATGAAATTGTTAAGGTGATGGGCTACATTAAATCTTATATGTTTGAAACTTTATTGGACATAATGGTTTAGTCAAGTTTCAGTCACTTTGACAAGGGATTAAGATGTTTAAGTTATGAATCATTCATATCTTTATACATATTGAAAATTTTGATTGTCTTTTAGATTTCAAAGAATACTCCAACTATGTGACTGTTGGGACTTCTAATGAACCATATCTTAGTTTGATTTGAATGAAAAAACTTGAAAAAAGAAAAAAAAATAACACCAAGAAGCGTTGTTTAAAAAAAAAAAAGAAAAGACTTGGAAAATGAAAAGGAAAAGAAAAAGAAAAAAATAAGTGATGTTCACTCTTGGAAATGGCTACCTATTAGCGGGGTTCTGCAAATAAGGCTTGAGCTAAAGTAATAAAAAAAAGAAAGAACCTCTTGTAGTGTAATAGTGTGAAAGCCGCCAAAGTAATGATTTTGAATTAGATTTGTTCTAATAAGCTGCAAATGTTGGTATGATTTACTGAAATCTTTTAGACACTCCTGATAGTCAGTCACACACTTACTGCACTCAGTAACTGATAATCTTTCACACTTTTCCCTTGTTCGAGTGGTTGAGAAGTGCATAAATCATTATGAAATTTTGGCCATTTTTTTAGAACACTAATTTTGATACTCATTACTTCAACAATTTCTGATCTATGATATATAGATTGATAGTAGAAAATAATTGATGAAACCTGATTATTCATTAAGTATATCGCCTCACTTGCTAGGGACTAGCAGGAATCTGGTTGGGGGGTGTGATGAATACACATAAGTGTATTGCTATTAAAGGTCTAAATCATCATTATACACTTTGAGTGTGATAAATTTCTCTAGTTAGTGCACTTTTTCCGCCAGGTTACTATTCACTGACTTATTGTTCACCAGCTTATTATTCACTAACTTACTATTCATACACGTATTTCACAGTTCATACATGTATTTGCTGTACATACGTGGTTTATTGTTCATTAATATTATATATATATATATATATATATATATAAAATAATTGTTTTTTTATGTAGGTAAAATCATCACTTGGCAACCCTTCATAAGAAAAATCATATCTAGAGCTGTAGATGTTGGAACTAAGTGACTCCAAATTCATTTGAAAGCCAACACATAGATCTTCAATTGTACTTAATTCTTAGAACCAGTTTGGTCCCTTTCATTGTGGAAATCTAATTATAGATGAGACCATTAGTTGTTACATGTGCTGAAGAGCAGTTTTCATAGAAAAATCATAACTTGAGTTACAGATGTCCAATTTGAATGAACAATTCATCAATTTGAAGCTAAAGAAGAGATCTACAAATCCCGTGCTTTAAGGAAGAGCTAATTCGATGTGTGTCAAAAAATTAAAAGAAGTTGCAGCCTTTTTTTGTTGATTTGTATTTGCCTACCTTTCACAATTTCATTTTACCATTTCACCTACTGCAAAATTTTATAAATAGGCACCTTGGGGGGAGGACAAATTCATGCCATTTCTTAGACCTCCTTTATTTTTTTGTATCATCTTTAGCTTTTCTTCTTTAGTTTTGTTCTTATTTTCAATACCGAAGCTTTGTCCAAGTGTTTTCTTCTTATTCTTATTCTCGTTCTTTCTTTGATATATCAATCTATGTGATAGCCGAAGGACTATCGCCTCTCCTAGAACGTACCTCCTATCAAAAGCATGCTCGGGAAGCTTGGCACCATCCGAGGACGGCACTAGTACTGACCTCGGACTTGGCGAATTCCAGTGCCTCGAGCTCGGGATTTAGCCTAGTACCCCAGAGAGCTCCAAAGGTACAGACAGCCCCCTCGGGGGATTAAACAGATCACCTTCGGGATAGAATAACCAGCTACCGCAAGCAGGAGAGGATTTCCCGAAGGTGAAACCTGCGAGCTAGGCAGCGCCCCGAACTGCGAATATAACTCCCGAAGAAGGGTGTTCGTTCCAGAAAACGACCTCGCCCAAAGGACATCGGGAGTACGGCAGGAGCATTTAAGGACCCTCTGACACATCGCCCACAGACGCGCCATGTCACCTCAAACGACGCTCTGACACGCCAACGCCGCCCAAGCCTTGTCACAACCTGTCTCGGACCAAGGCTCGAGAGAGCCTACAAACAGCTACTTGTCCCCTGTGCCCAAAGGTACACAACAGATCTGACCGAACACGTGTCACGATCTGAACGGGCCAGACACTTCTATAAATACCAAAGAGCAGCCCCTCGCAAAGGGTTGGTCAGTGAGTAGAGAGGACATGAACAGGCAAGGCCACTAAACCCCTGAGTGCTCTCCTTCCTTCACCTCTCAGAGAACTAACTTGGGCGTCGGAGGTTCCTCCCCGGAAAAACATCCCGGGGACCTTCTAACCTTTGTTTTTGGGCTCTTCAAGTACCACTCCCTGGGAAACCTCCTCTCCGGGGGTTCTCCTCCTCAGGAAGTCCCTCCAGAAACCACCATGTCCTCCAGCGAAGACGTCTCCGGACATCATTTGGCGCCGTTTGTGGGAACCCACCCTCAGGTTGCCGTCGTTGAGACTCAGCGTTCTAAGGACAAAGGACTCCCGAAGTCCTTGTCAGCGCCTGAAGTCCAACCGGCTGCTAAGCAAACTTTTCCAAGGACTTCCACGCCCGAGGAAGAACGTCCTCTGGTCATAACCATGAGCTTCCTCCGTGACTTCCAACGCTCTGTTGTGGTTGAGATGACACAACAGATAGACAGAAGATGGCCACAACAAGCTCGAACCCAAAGGTCTCCTTCACCGGTACGCCCTCAGGAAAAGAGCCCCAAAGCAGTCCGCCGCAGTTCGGGGAGTGAAGACCCACGTGAGAAGTCTTCAACAGAAAATATGCCCCTCGGGGCACGCCTTCCAAGGCAAACGAGGCCCAACCAACCCAAAATTCGACGCCGAAGGAGCCCTTTGCCCGAGACGAGGTCACCCTCTCCCCGACGACGAAGCCATTCTCCAAAGAGGCGTCGTCAATCTCCCCCACCCGAGGAAGAACCTAGCGCCACTGCCCTCATGGAGAAAATATTGGCAAGGCTAGACCAAGTCGGGAGGCAGGTGGCTCGCAAGCCAGTTTGGGCCAGAGTGTTTGAGTCTTTTTGTGGGGATCAGTCTCCTTTCACCAGAGCTGTGGTCAAGGCAGCTATGCCAGGCGACTTTAGGGTACCTCGGCTAGAGACGTACGATGGTCAGACCGACCCACAGGCCCACCTGACGAAGTACAGACGCAGCATGATGATGCACGGTGCGGACGACGCCACCTTGTGCAAGTGCTTCGAGGTCACCCTCTCCGGGCCAGCAACCGCGTGGTACAACTCCTTGGCTCCAGGAATCATCGGAAAATTCCAGGAGTTATCAACAGCCTTCACCCAACAGTTCATCGGGAGTCGCCCGACGGCGAAGATGCCCGTTCAAATGTTCGACATAGCGCAAAGAAGCGGAGAAACTATACGCGACTATGTCGAGAGGTTCAACAGAGAGGCTTTAAGTGTTCCAGACTTTCGGCCCGAAATACGCATCCTCGCCATGACAAGGGGCCTTCGGAGGGATTCCCAACTCTTCTACGAATTCTCCAAGGACCCTCCAGACACACTGGGCGAATTCTACCGACGGGCCGAACAGCACATGACGGCCGAAGAACTAAGAATGGGCGGACCCAGGCCCGAGCACACCCGTGGCGAGGGGTCCAGCCAGCAGGCACGCTATCCGACCGACCAGCCACCCCGACCCCGGAGAATGCGAGGAAGGAAACCCCCGAACTTCACAGCGCTGAACACCACGAGGACCAACATCCTCATGACTCTGGAGAGGCAGGGAACACAAGTTCAGAGGCCAAGGGCCATGACCGCTGAAAATAGAAAAAACATGAAGAAGTTCTGCCAATTTCATCGCGATCATGGCCACGACACTGAGGATTGCTTCCAGCTGAAGAAGTATATTGAATCGCTGATAAAACAAGGCCAACTTCGGCGGTACCTACGGTTGCCTTCCCCGAAGGGGAGGAAAGAGGAGGAAGGAAAGGTAGAAGATGAGGACTACGACTCCGACAGGCGGAGAAACCGAAGTCCGAAGAGGCGCCCTCCACCCTCTGCGGGAGTCATACAAACAATCACGACGGGGCTCCCATCCTCGGAAAGAAAAAGGAAGGCCAGGGAAATAGCTGTCATGGACTATCAAAGTCCAGCGAAGAAGGTATCCCGATAAGATGGTTCCACAGTCGTCTTCCCTCACGACGACCCACTCCTGATCATGGCAAGAATTGGAAACTGGGATGCTGATCATGGCAAGAATTGGAAACTGGGATGTCAAAAGGGTATTGCTTGATGACGGATCAAACGCTGACGTCCTATTTTCACAACTGCTGCCGAGCTTAGGCATATCCATCAATGATCTCAGGCCTGTCACTTCACCGACCTTCGGGGTAGGACCTTCCGAGTTACCCGTCCTCGGGTGGATCGACCTTCCATTAATGATGAGAGGGACTTCGGTCAAAGGAGCAGCTGAGTTGTTTGCCTCGACGATGGCGAGGTTCATCGTCATGGATGTCCCCTCATCATACAACGCCATCCTTGGAAGGCAGACGCAGGGAAATCTGCACATTCGCCCTGACGTGAGACATTTGACTGTCACTTTCGCCACCAAGGAAGGAGACGCAGAAATCTTCATAGATCAGGGCGAAGTAAGAAAGGTGTTCGTCAAAGCCCGAAAAGCCCCAGCAAACAATTTCACACAAGCTGTAGAAGAAGGGGCTTCAAAGTCAAAAAATGGCGAGAAAGAAGTTTCTGGCAAGGTGGAAATGGAAGAAGTGGAACTTATCCCAGGACGAAGTACCCAAATAGGAAAAAACTTGTCCGAAGGAGATAAGAAAAAACTTGTATCCTTTCTGGTAATGAATAAAGACCTGTTCGCCTACTCGCCGAAAGACAGGCCGGGGGTAAATCCGCGCGTAATACAACATAGCCTCAAAGTAAGTCCGGAAGCAAAGCCTGTCCGGCAAAAGAAACGAGGCATCTCAGCCCATAAAAATGACTTCGTCAAAACCGAAGTCCAACGTTTATTGGAGGCAGATGTAATCAGGGAGGTCAAGTACCCCGAATGGCTAAGCAATGTGGTGATCGCCACAAAAGAAGGAAGCAACAAACTTCGGATGTGCATCGACTTCAGAAACCTGAACAATGCTTGCCCAAAAGATTCATATCCTCTCCCGCCAATAGATCAACTGGTAGATTCAACTGCCGAATACGGGCTCCTAAGTTTCCTAGACGCCTTCAGCGGCTACCATCAAATAAAGATGGACCTCGAAGACGAACAAAAAAACAGCCTTCATCACCGAGGGGGGGACGTACTGTTACACCAGGATGCCCTTCGGGCTCAAAAACGCAGGAGCCACCTACCAGAGGTTGATGGGCAAGGTCTTTAACGACCAAATAGGGAGGAACATGGAAGCCTACGTAGATGACATGATAGTCAAAAGCAAGCTTCCTGTTGACCATGTCACAGACCTAAGGGAGACTTTTCACCAGCTCAGAACCTTCGGAATTCGCCTTAACCCCGAGAAGTGCACCTTCGGGGTAAATTCGGGAAAGTTCCTTGGGTACGTGGTATCAGAAAGAGGCATTGATGCTAACCCAGAAAAAATTAAGGCTCTGTTGGAATTCCGAACTCCTGCCACAATAAAAGATGTGCAGAGACTTGCTGGAAGAATAACCTCCCTCAGCAGATTTATTTCCAGATATGGAGACCGGTGTCGAGCATTCTTCAAAGTCCTCACTAAGGCAGCAAAAAGGGAGGATGACCTCGGGAGTGATGATCGTCCTTGGAATGAGGACTGCCAAAAAGCTTGGGAAGAACTCAAAATCTACTTGGCTCGCCTGCCCACTTTGCGACAGCCCTGTGAAAGAGAACCTCTTGTGTTGTACCTCACCGTCACAGAAAAAGCAGTAAGCTCAGTCCTTGTGAAAGAGGAAGGGCCGAAGCAGTGGCCAGTCTACAATGTGACCAAGTCCCTGCACGGCGCCGAAATCAGGTATCCTTTATTACAGAAAGCTATATATGCCTTGGTCCTGGCAGGAAGAAGGCTGCGACCATATTTTCAGGCTCACCCCATCATCGTCCGAAGTATCCTACCCCTTCGGGACGTCATGAAGAAGGTTGACCATTCGGTAAGGCTCTCCAAATGGTGTATAGAGCTTGGCGAACACGACATCACCTACGAACCTCAGAAAGCCATAAAAGCTCAAGCCTTGGCAGATTTCATTGCCGAGGTCCCCATTACCGAGGACAGCCACCCAAGTCCCGATGAAAATGAGCCAGAATGGGCTTTGTACGTTGATGGTGCCTCGGGCGCCGAGCACCAAGGAGCAGGGGTGAGCATCAGAGGCCCCGAAGGCCTGGAAGTAATGAAGGCCATTAAGTTCAGCTTCAATGTCACTAACAATGTGGCTGAATATGAAGCCCTCATAGCGGGCTTGCGCCTGGCCAGAAAAATTGGTGTCAGAAACTTGAAAGCCCATAGCGATTCCCAGCTAGTAGTTCGGCAAACAGCAGGGGACTACGGGGCGAAGGATCCAACACTGGCAAAATACCATGAATTAGTAACGAAGCTTATTCGAGAATTCGACACCGTGCGAATCAAGAGCGTGCCTCGCAGACATAACGCTGAGGCAGATGAATTGGCAAAATCAAAAGCATATACTGAGGTGCTAAGCCAGCCGAGCATTACAGTGCTGAGCATAATGACTTCGGGAAGAAGCTGGAAAGACCCAATAAGAACATATCTCGAAACCAATACGCTCCCCGAAGACCCCAATGAAGCAGCAAAAGTGCGGAGACGCTCCGGTCGTTTCTTTCTGATTGGAGAAGAGCTATATCGGCAGGGATATGCAAATCCGCTACAGAGGTGTGTTGGCGAAGAGGATATTGAAATAATCCTCCAAGAAGTTCACGAAGGCGCTTGTGGTTCGCACATCGGAACCGACGCCCTGGCAGCGGTGATACTTCGCCAAGGATACTTTTGGCCTACCCTGAGGAAAGACGCCAGGCGGTTGGTCCAGAAATGTGGTAATTGCCAAAGACATGCAAAAATCCAGAGAACACCCTCGGAGCTGGTGACTTCGGCAAACTATCCCTGGCCCTTCGCAGTTTGGGGCATAGACCTTATCGGGCCGCTCCCGACAGCGCCTGGGGGCGTGAAGTTCTGCGTAGTCGCAGTAGACTATTTCTCTAAATGGGTCGAGGCAGAACCTTTGACGACTATCTCGGCAAGAGAAGTGCACAAGTTTGTATGGAAAAACATAGTATGCAGATTCGGTATACCGAGGGTGCTAGTGGCTGATAACGGATCCCAGTTCATAGACAAAGAGTTCCAAGAGTTTATCAGCAACCTCGGAACAAAGATGCACTTCGCCCCGGTAGCTCACCCCCAAAGCAATGGGCAGGTGGAAGTATCTAACAGGACCATAAAAGATGGTCTGAAAAAGAGACTGGGGGAGGCAAAAGGGAAATGGCCAGGAGAACTCCAAAGCGTGCTATGGAGCTACCGAACAACGCCCCGAAGAGCTACAGGGGAAACTCCTTTCTCGCTCGTCTTCGGTACGGAGGCCTTGATCCCAATAGAGGTAGTGCGACCATCAATACGAGTGCAGGTATTTGATGAAAGTGGAAATGACCTCGGCTTAAGAACCAAGCTCGACCTCGTCGGCGAACATAGAGAAATAGCGGAACTAAGAAGGAAAGCTTTCCAGCAAAGAGTGGCCGCCGCTATAAACTTGCGAGCTAGGCCAAAAGGAATAAAAAAGGGTGATCTCGTTCTCCGAAAGGCGGAATTCGCACCCCGGAGGCCATCACACGGCGTACTTCACGCGAATTGGGAGGGACCTTATCTGGTTCTTGCCGAAGTACGAAGAGGGGTGTACAAGCTCGGTGACGCCGAAGGCGTGGAATTAAAAAACACTTGGCATTCAGATGCCTTGAAAAAGTTCTATGCTTAGAATCTTGACGAAAGGGTTTACATTGTACAAAGTTAGAAAAATTTTCTAGCTACACGGGCTTCTGAAAGAAAGATTCTTGAACAAAAGAAATACTAAAATTCCGCGAAGATGGTCGCCAGAATAAGCATGGGTGTGATTTCCTGAAGTCCCTCGAGCAAGCATGTTCGGGACAATAGGAAATGTAAAACCTTGCGAGAATTTCTAAATACAAAGGCTCACAGAGAACCGATCTAATCTTCCGAAGTCTCTTGAGCAAACGCGTTCGGGGCAAAAAGGAATGAACAATCTCACAAAAAAGACTTAGCCAAAATTTCTTACAGGAAAGAAAAAAGTCTTTATTAAACAGACAAGATCGGTTTACAAAGAAGAAGGACTACCAAGAAAGAAAGAGTACAAGGAAGGAGAAAAAGAAGGCAGAAGGGGCCTGAGATAAATTAGGGATTCTCGGCGTCCCGGGAGCCACTAGCCCCTGCATCCTTTTCCGCCACCACCCGCGCCGGAAGAGTCTGAGGCAGGTTCAAGTGCTCGAGCTTGGACCAAGTCCACCGAGGTCCCTCAGGAATATTCAGGGCCTCCAGGAAAGAAAGGTCGAGATCTGGAAACTTCAGAAGAACTTGATGACGAACGAGACAAAACCCGTCTTGAAAACCAACTTTGGTCATCTCGTCGGATTTCCTCTTCTCGACACCAAGATCATTAAGCTCCTTCTCCAGGTCTTCAACCTTTTTCCTTAATGCCTTCACCTTCTTTTTTCTCGACTCATCCTTCCCCTTCTTCGAAGAATCGACCTCGGCTTGAAGTGCGGTTTTCTCGGCCTCCGCCTTCGCCAGAAGAGCCGCAGAATCCGACTTCTCCTTTTGAAGTGCCTCATTAACCGAAGTCAGCTCCGCCACTTTTCCGCCGAGGTCGGAAATCTTCTGGGAGGAGTCCTTTATAAGTTCTTCTTTTTCCTTCGCAAACTCCTCCCGAAGGGCAGCAATCTCTGACGCCGAAGTCTGGGCCAGCTGAGTGTTTCGAGCAAGCAGGTCCGCGCACTGGGTCTGGTATTGTTCTATAGTCTTTGAAGCGGCGGCCCGGTACATCCCCTGCCTCGCCACCCGAACTCTGAGGAATCCGGCATATCCCAGCAGCTGCAGAAAAACAGAGGCAAGAATGAGACAAGGCAAAAAAGGGAAAGGCAAATGCTTAGAAGAAATCAGAGACAAAAAAGGGGCAAGGAGAGAAACACACCTGGGCGGCGTGCTCGGAAAGCTTCGCGGCGAGGGAGTCATCATCCGGATGAGCCCCCGCAAGGGCCCTGAAAGAAGCTTCAGTCAGGACCCCCTTTGCAATCTCCTTGGCCATGAGCGGGCAGTCCTCGGAGTACATGTCCATGTCCTCCGTAAAGGACCAAAACGGCTCCTTCGGAATCTTCCCCTTCGGGATATGGGCATCCCGAAGGGCCCGCTTCCGGGCATGCTCGGCAACCCAATCCGGAGGAAGAATCTCCTCTGCACGACAAAAGCAGAAAAATTGTCAAACACAAGTAGCTGCCAAAAAATTCAGAAACTAAGTGTCTAAGGCATCAAACCTGGTGGCACTTCGGCAACGTCGTCGCCAGAATCCAGGGCCCCCTCAGAAGAAATCTCCTTCCCTTTCCTCTTGCGGCGATCTTCGGCAGAAGGGGCTTCCACCAAAGCGTCCAGAAGAGCCGCCGAATTAGGGCTTGAAGGACCAACATCTGCACCGACCTCGGTCGAAGGCGCAGCAACGGTTACCTCGGGCTCCTCGCCCACCTCCTCGGAAATCTCCGGCATAGGAGGGGGCACGGTCTTCTTCGATCGCTTGGCCACCGGAGGCCCCCCGCCAGCCGCCTTCCGTCTTCGGGAGGCAGCCTTCTTTGTTTGTTCGCCTTTCTCGGCCTGCCCGACGAAAAGCGATCGGTAATAGGCAGCAGTATCGTCGCCCATCTCTGAAAAAGAGAGAAAACATCAGCGTAAGTCCAAGATGAAATTAAAACAAGGGGACCAGGAGATGACTTACTTTCGAAAAAATCCGCATAAGTAATGTCCTTCTGAAGAAGTTTTACCAGCCAGGAGTCCTTCCCAGCAATGGCAGGAGCCGGCATCTCGAGGTCCGTTTCGTGCTCCTTTACCACCTTCAACTCCCGAAGTACTTCTTCGGTCATCAACTTCCAGTTAATTGGAAAGGGGTAAAGGGGGCGCGGTGGGACCTCGGAATCCCAGTCAGAGACCGCTCGGATGCGCTTGTCAAAGTCCGCAAAAATGGGTGTTAACTCGGGAGTTAACAGCATCTTCGGGTCAACGACATCCATCACGAGCTTTCCCTGAGCCCACTTCGTCGGGACATGCGACCAGGCCTCCTCCTTCTTCATAAAAAAGAATTTCTGTTGCCACCCTCGCCAGCTGTCCTTGTTGGCAAAGGTGAACTTGTATTTTTTGCTCCCTGACCCCCGAGGTAGCATGAAATAGAAGCCACCCTTTGGGACCACGAAGAGCTTGTAGTACTGCAGAAAAATGACAAAGTGTGGCTCTATACCGAAGACACCACACATACAAAGAAAAGCATTGAAATAGCAGTACGAGTTCGGCGGAAGTTGGTTTACGGCAATGCGATGGAAATCGCAGAAATCGCAAACCATCTTCGGCGGAGGATACCGAAGTCCGGCCTTCAGTTGGGCACGGAAAACAGTAACCTCATCACTACGGTTTGAAAAGCTATATTGGTCCAAACGAGGCAACCTCGTAGTAACGTAGGAAGGAAAGAAGAACTTCTTTTTCCATTTTTTAAGTTTTGCAGAAGTGGTGCAGCAGGGGTGAGAAAGAAGGGGTTCCCAGCTTTCGGGAATAGGCATGACTGGCAAAAAACCGAGTTCAGGAAAAGGCAAAAAGCTATTTCAAAGAAAAAATTTGGAAAAACAGAAGAAACTGGAAGCTAAAACCCACCAAACGTTTTGCCAAAATCCGGATTTGAGGACGCCGTCGTGAAATGATTGCCGGAAAACCACTCTGTCAAAAAGCACCGCCGTAAGAGAGCAGGAAAAACACTGCAGCAGTTGAGAGACAGAAGAGAGCAAAAGCAAAAGCAAAAGGGGGGTTATGAAGGATTAAGGGTATATATAGGCCGAGGAAGGGTAGGCGAATCGACGCCATAAGTGCTGTGCGAAGGCGAATCGTCGCCATAATTGCCCATTCTGCATAAAAAGACGCCCGCTGTAACCGATGTAACCCTCTCCAATGACGGCGTGCCACGTGTCAGCAACCACGCCAAATAAGGAACACGCTTTCTGACGAATAGCGCGCCGCCCCAGACTGACACGCCTGGTCACGAGACGAGACGTTCCAGTGACCTACAAAGATTACAGAAAATAGGTTACCTCGGAGACACCAAGAGACAGTCTGTGCTACGTCTACGGACAGAAGGTGTATCTTCGGCACAGGTACCAGGCATAAAGCCCCGAAGGGTACCCTCCGAAAGCTGACAAAAGCCAAAGTCCCTACTTCGGCTTCTGGGGGGGGCATGTGATAGCTGAAGGACTATCGCCTCTCCTAGAACGTACCTCCTATCAAAAGCATGCTCGGGAAGCTTGGCACCATCCGAGGCAGGCACTAGTACTGACCTCGGACTTGGCGAATTCCAGTACCTCGATCTCGGGATTTAGCCTAGTACCCCAGAGAGCTCCAAAGGTGCAGACAGCCCCCTCGGGGGATTAAACAGATCGCCTTCGGGATAGAAGAACCAGCTTCCGCAAGCAGGAGAGGATTTCCCGAAGGTGAAACCTGCGAGCTAGGCAGTGCCCCGAACTGCGAACATAACTCCCGAAGAAGGGTGTTCGTCCCAGAGAACGACCTCGCCCAAAGGACATCGGGAGTACGGCAGGAGCATTTAAGGAGCCTCTGACACATCACCCACAGACGCGCCATGTCACCTCAAACGACGCTCTGACACGCCGACGCCGCCCAGGCCTTGTCACAACCTGTCTCGGACCAAGGCTCGAGAGAGCCTACAAACAGCTACTTGTCCCCTGTGTCCAAAGGTACACAGCAGATCTGACCGAACACGTGTCACGATCTGAACGGGCCAGACACTTCTATAAATACCAAAGAGCAGCCCCTCGCAAAGGGTTGGTCAGTGAGTAGAGAGGACACGAACAGGCAAGGCCACTAAACCCCTGAGTGCTTTCCTTCCTTCATCTCTCAGAGAACTAACTTGGGCGTCGGAGGTTCCTCCCCGGAAAAACATCCCGGGGACCTCCTAACCTTTGTTTTTAGGCTCTTCAGGTACCACTCCCTGGGAAACCTCCTCTCCGGGTGTCCTCCTCCTCAGGAAGTCCCTCCAGAAACCACCATGTCCTCCAGCGAAGACGTCTCCGGACATCACTATGCTTATTTCATCTTTTTACATATTTTTTAATTTTATCATGTCTAACTAATCATCCTTTTGCTAAGGTGAAAAGGTGAAGCTTTTGGTATAAAAGTTACGATTGATTTAAACAGATTTCAAAATTAATGGTATTTACTTTCTTAATCTATTTAACTATCCTCATTGTTAAGTGCGAGTCTTGATTCACCATAGTCGAATCATTGGTACAAAAGTTTCTTGATTCCCTCTATAGGAGGTGGCTGAGTCTGCTATATTGGAATCTTAAGTTATTGTTGTCAAAGGTTGGCATGGTGGACACTTGAACCCATTTACAAGTGTTGCCATTATAAGACCAACGAAAGCTAATGCTAACTGAATTCCCCTATTGGTACTTCCTTTATGTTTGGATCCTAATTGAGTGGCAAGATGGTCTAAAATTAATCATAATCGATACATTAAAAGTGGATCCCCCTAACCTTAGCTATTTTCTTAAAATTAAGTTTTAAACAAAATTGTTTACATCTTTTTGTCAAATCTTCCTTCTTTTTTGTAATTTGTATTTCTTAATTTACTTCCTTGTGGTTCGACACTCAGACTCTTGAGATTTTATTATTTATGATAACTTACACATGAGTTGTAATTGCTAGAGTGTAGTGGCTAATGAGGTAGCTGTTGCTTTGAGCAGGAAGTATACAGGTATCTTGAAACTTAAAGGAGAAGAAGAATAGAATGAGCTTAATAGCTTGACTTGTTTGGCTAATAAGTGGCTAGGATGTGAAAAAGCTCAAATAAAAATGGTAACTATTCAATCAATATGTAAAGAAGAAATATTAAGGGCATAGCAGCAAGACCATGACCTTGCTAAGATATTTGACCAGAGACATGGGAAACTGTTCCAAAGGTCTCTTATAGGCCAGGGTTGCTAAATTTCCAAGATAGGATCTATGTACCCAAAGGGTATGGTTTAAGAGAACAAATTTTGAAACAAGCTAATTCCAGTAAAATGAGCGTACACCTTGGAACTATAAAGATGTTTCAAAATCTGTTAGAACAATTTTGGTGGCCAAGTATGAAACAAGAAATTGGCACATTTGTGTCCAAGTGTGTTATGTGCCAACAAGTAAAAATGGAGCGTCAAAGACCAGGGGGCAAGTTACAAAGCTTTCCTATACTTGAAAGAAAGTAAGGATCCATATCCATGGATTTCTTGGTAAGTATGCCTATGATAAGGAGGAAACATGATACCATTTGGGTGATTCTGGACAAACTTACTACATCAGCACACTTCTTATCCATTAATCTTATAGATCCTTTGGATAGGCTGGCACAACTATATATTAAGGAAATTGTGAGATTACATAGTATCCCAGATGATATAGTTTTAGATAGAGACCCATGATTTGTATCAAAGTTTTGGAGATCATTACATTAGGCGTTAGGCACTCAGTTAAAATTAAGCTCATCATATCACCCTTATACAAATGGGCAAACAGAGAGAACTATACAAGTTCTTGAAGACATGCTAAGGTGCTATGTGCTAGATTTTAAAGAAGAATGGGATAAACTTTTACCCTTAACAGAGTTCTCCTACAATAGCAGTTATCACTCAGCGATAAGAATGCCACCTTGTGAGGCTTTATATGGAAGAAAGTGCATCATTCTTCATTGTTAGCAAGATCCTAATGACGAGGTTGAGATAGGGCTAGAACTGATTCATAAAACCATTGAAAGGATTAAAGTAATCCAAAAAAAGATCAAATCTACCAACAATTGAGAAGAAGCTTATGTAAACCAAAGAAAAATGAGAGACTTAAAGTTTCATGTAGGAGACTATGTATGGATCAAAGTATCCCCAATGAAAGGAGTTATTAGATTGAGCAAGAAAGGCAAATTAGCTCCTAAATACATTGGGCCATTCCAGATATTGGCTAAGATTGGCAATGTGGCTTATAAGCTAGATTTACCTTCAGAACTGGGTCATATACATGATACTTTTCATGTTAGTATGCTCAAGAAGTACTTATCTGACCCATAACAAGTCATACCAACTTTTGATATCCCAGTGACTCCTAGTCTCAATTATGAGCAAGAACCTATAAAGGTTATATCCAAAGATGTAAAAAAGTTAAGAAATAAATGGATAAACATGGTGAAAATCCAATGGTCTCATCATTCTGAGCAAGAAGCTACATGGGAAACTAAAGCTGAAATGCTCAAGAAATATCCAGAGTTACTCCCTAAGTTACTTGAGAATTTGGAAGATCAAATTCTTTAAGGGGAAGAGAATGTCAGGCTGTGACTTGTATAGGCCATGGGCTATGATATAATGTTCATAAAATGTACATGAATTATGTATATAAGTAATACAAGTCATAAATAAGGAGACAAGGCCTATAAAAAAACAAGTGCCCCATCAAGTGCCCTAAGGGTGCCCTAAATGTAAAGGAATGGATCATGGCAGGAAGTGTCACTTTGTGAATCAAAAGTGGCCCAAACTAAGTAGCAAGGATGATTTTGAAATGAGACATCAAAACCTGAAAAGAGAATGATTAAGAAACCAGGGGCACTAGAATGCACCAAGGAAAGGCATAGGGTGACCCTTGGACACACCCTTATGTGCACCTATGTGATTATGGAGGCTTTAAAGTCAAATGTCTTGGGAGGAATTCTATAAAATTGATGCTTGGTATTGGAATGAAGATGAGGGTTGCAATCCAAGAAAAAGTGAAGAACACATACAAGAACAAAGGGGAGCACCCTAGGGTGCACTAGAGGGTTCTCGGGTACACTTAAAGTGTACCTAAGTTTAAGTGAAAGTTGAGGGTTTGATTGGCCGAACTAATGGGCAAAGTGGCTACTCAAAATACCCCACCAATACAGCTAAGAAAAAGTAAAATTCTCAAAATGATTCAAGTGACATATGAGGATTTAGAGCAAAGAATGGTCAAATGTCCTAGCCGCCAAGTAACTGGCCATGACTCCAAAATTCTAGCCAAAGTTCTATCTAAATAACTGAAACAAAAGCTAGAGAAAAAAAAGGGGGAAATTGAACATGGTGGTTTACAGGGTAGGCTATAGTGGCACATGTGAAGAGTTCAAGTGTTTATGCTCCTTTGCTACCAATTCTGAAGTAGGTAAGGGTCCATATGATGCTCCTTCTCCTAGATTTTGATGAGGAGGATGCTGCCTTAGGGGATGACCATGGCCAAAGGAACTTACAAGCTATGTTAATAGGCTATGTGTGCTAAAGCACTATGGTGGCAAGCTAGTTTACATATCAAAAGCATTAAGGTTTTTGATGAAGTATAGCCAAACTATACTTGGTGCTATTGGTGCCCATTTTAAGTGATTTAAAGGTCAAACCCAGCCTACTTCATTTTGCATCCATGTCCCCTTATGTTTTCATGGTGCCAAACTCTTCTTTGTTCTTAAAAAATGCAGGGAAATAGATTTAGAATGAAAATCCCATGTATAAATTAAGTTATGAATTTTACTAGACATTAGAGCACCATGACCAAATGAACAATGAATAGCCAACTTGGCCAGACTATAACTTTGGTTAAAGGACACCAAATGTAGTGATTCAAAAGCCTATTTCTTCATCTTGAAGTGTTCTAAGTGTGATCAAAATTTCATAGCTAAACTCATTATGCACAGTAAGTTATGGTTGTTGAAGTACAGGTACCAAATCTGTACAACTAATGACCATAACGCCCATATAAAATTTCATAAAATTCATATACCTCATTTTTAAGCACAATGTCAACCTGGGCAGCTCCATACATGTCTTAGATATATAAAAAAATCATTCCCTAGATTTTAAGATCATTCCAAATACCTAAAATAAAATTCTCAACAAACAGTCCATAAATCACATTATGGATAGAACATGACAATATTCATAAAATCAAGCTCAAACCATAGTGCCATGATCCAAATAACATTCATATAGCATTCATAACATGCTTACATGCATTTATGTACTAAATACAGGCCCTAGATCAGTTGGGTACATACACTAAGCTTTATGGAAAACTTTGACCTAAAGTGCACTCCCAAACCACATGCCTTTAGTTGTTGTGTAGGACAAAAAGTACCATTACTAAAAATAGCTATTGTGATCCAAAAGTTATGAAAATTTCTACTTTAATACTATACATATTGATGTTTATGTACCTAAAATTTCATAGGAAAAATCAAACTAAAAGTGTTAGTTTGAATGTTCCTTTTCAGGTGTTCCTAAAAATGGATAGAAAGGGGGTAATTTCCTTTGAAGAACTTAGTAAGGGCTTATCTTTAAAATCTTGAATTCCTAGCCATAAACCTGAAATCCAAAGATATTAAAACATAAAAAAAAAAAGCAATGTATATACCGATATACCCATCCAAATGCACAAACAAACACAACAACAAACATATGTAATGCTGGCAGCAGTAGCACATTAGGGTTAGTCCAAAATCATTCAAATAAACAGTAAGAACTCACTATGGAAGCCCTCCTTAAGCTATTGATTGGTCTTATGAGGTCATTAGGTATTATTTAGTACTAACTTGGGCTCTAGAAAAGCTTAATTTCACTGCCATAATAGAGCACCAAAGCTGTAAGGCAGAAACCCTAGGTGCGATTTTCCCCTTAACAAAAACTTGGTTCACCAAACTCTTGGCTCTCTTCCAAGGTTAGGGTCTTAGCTTCATGGATGTTTGGAAATTAGTATTGAATAATAAACAGCCATGAAACCTAGATAAAACCTTTACCTTTTGCTGGAAATCCAATAAACTGTAGGTAAACCTGAAAATTAGGGTTCATAGTCTTCCTTAATGCTTCAGTTGTTTTCTCTTGATTTCTCTTGATTGTTTGTAATAATGTGGTTATGGTGGTAGGTGGAGGAGCTTAAGGAAGAACCCTAGCTGCTGAGGGCAAAATATGGAGGAAGAAATGACAGAAATAATGATTTTTCTTTAGTTTTCCCTTATTTATTCTATCTTTGACCTAGGTGGCATACGTGCAATTTTTAGAAATTTTTGCTAATACTTGGACATGTTATATCCAGCCATTTTTTCGGGAAAAAGATTTTTGTGACCACCTTTAACCTCATCAAAGGTCATTATAACCTTTAGATAAAAATGTGCACACTTGAGCCGTTAGTTGGCATTATGCCATCAATGGTGAACTTTGCCTTCTTAAGCACTTTGGTCCCCAACAATATCCTTCATTCCATTCATGTCCTTTCTTCATAATTTCATCCATTTCGTTTCCGTAGTCATATTTGGAAATTTGTGCAATTAAGTACCCAACCTTTGTAACCTTATAATTTACTCCATAGTCTGCTTGAAAACTAGACAATGTATGAATGCTTTCTTAAGGACCAAAACTATCATTATATGCACCACTTAAGGGAGTATGTATTGAATACTTTACACTTCACACATCATGCACTATGGTGAAAATTAAAGCATACAAGTTTAGGTCCTTATGCTGTAATTTTCCCATTTTGTGAATGTATAACATTTCTTCCCTCCTTAAAAATTTTGGTCCTCCAAAATTGCCTTTAGCTTAGGGTACTCATTAGGATACCTTTCTAGCATTCTAGCATTTCTTTCTCAGTTTCCCAGGTTGCCTCTTTTTCAGAATGGTGTGACCATTGGACTTTGGCCATGGGAATCAGTTTGTTTCTTAACCTTCTTGTATACTTAGCTAAGATAGCTATATGTTTCTCTTCATATGTCAAATTAGGATTTAACAATATGCCTTTCACTGCTATAGCATACTTTGTGTCTAGTTGACACTTCTTAAGCATACTGATATGGAAAACATTGTAGACATTTGACATACTTGGAGATAGAGCTAACTTATAAGCTACCTAGCCAACCTTTTCTAGTATTTCATAAAGACCAATGTACCTTGGAGTTAGTTTACTTTTTTTTGTTTCCAATTCTAATGGTATTTTTTTTTGTGCTATTTCAAGCCACACTTTATTACCAACCACAAACTCCAAGTCTTTTTTTTTTTTCACATAAGCAATGGTCCTTTCATTGGCTATCCTTAAGCTGTCTTATATCTCCTTGATTTTGCTTATTATTTCTTTAATAATTTTTGGACCCAACTCTATCCTGTTTGAGGCTTCCACCCAATAATGAGATGTCATGCACTTTCTCCCACAAAAGGCTTCATAAGGTGTCATGTCAATGGTGCTTTGATAACTATTATTGTAAGAAAATTCCACCAAAGGTAAGTATTGGTCCCATTCTCCTTTGAAATCCAAGATACAGCTTCTGAGCATGTCTTCAAGTATTTGAATCACCCTCTCATTTTATCCATTAGTCTAAGGATGATAAACAATGCTCAGATGGATTTTGATTCCTAGTGCCTTGTGAAAAGCACTCCAAAATCTAGCTATAAGCCTTGAATCTCTATCTGACACTATAAAGACTGGCACTCCATGCAATCTTACTATTTCTCTGATGTACATTTGCAAGAAGTGGCCACATTTGGTTAACCTATTAACAATAACCTAAAAGGTGTCATGTTTTAATCTGGTCATAGGCAACCTAGTTAAGAAGTCCATAGAAATGTTACCCTACTTCCTTACGGAATGGGTAAAGTCTGTAGTATTCTTGCTGGCTTCTGATGTTCTACCTTCACCCGTTGGCATGTGGCACATTTAAAAACATATGTGGCTATGTTCTTCTTCATGTTTGGCCACCAGAAATGAGTTTTTAATTCTTTGTACATTTTCTCACTCCCAGGATGGATATTCAGTTTACTAGTGTGAACTTCTTCACGTGTCTCATTTTTTATCTCTTGCTTAGTAGGCACATATATCATGTCCTTGAAATATAGTACTCCTTGATTGTACGCAAAGGATTCATACAATGACCTTTGTCTTCCCCTGAAATCTTCTTCAAGTTTGGGTCTGCTTTTTGTGCCTTTCCTATCTCCTCAATCCACTAGACTGAATAGTTAATATATAGACTTATGCTTCTTCCCACTGTTGCCACTTATGCCAAAGGCATATCAAACTATTTTCCTTACTAGTATCTGCTAAGGATCCACCTTTTAGTAGACCAGTGTACTTTCTGCTTAAGGCATCTGCCACTAGATTGTCTTTGCCCTAGGTATATTCAATACTACAGTCATAGTCTTTAATATACTCCAACCACCTTCTTTGCCTCATGTTTAACTCTTTCTGAGTGAATAGATACTTTAGGCTTTTTATGGTCTGTGAATATAAAAAATGAGCTTCCCAATAGGTAATGCTTTCATTATTTTAGGGAAAAGATCACCGTAGCAAGCTCTAGGTCATGGGTAGGATAGTTTTGCTCATGGGGTCTTAGTTGCCTTGACCCATAAACAATCACATTTTCATTTTGTATCAGAACACATCCTAACCCAGATCTAGATGCATCTGTATAAATGAAATAAGGCTTGCCTAGATAAGGTAAACTCAGTATTGGAGCTTTGATCAATCTATTTTTTAGCTCCTGAAAGGTCTTTTCACATTTTCAGTCCATTCAAACTTTTCACCCGTCTTAGTCAGTTGAGTAAGAACTAAATCAATCATCAAAATTTTTGGCACAAATCTTCTGTAATAGCCTGCCAATCCTAAGAAGCTTATAACTTCCTTTACAATCTTAGGTCTTTCCCATTCTTGCATGGCCTTGACCTTTTCAGGGTTTGCTCTAAAGCCTTGTGCATCAATGATGTGTCCTAGGAAAGACACTTTCTTTAACTAGAATTGACATTTGGAAAATTTTGCATATAGTTGATTGTCCAACAATGTGTTCAAGATAGTTCTTAAGTGATGCTCATGTTCACTTTCATTCTTGGAATACACTAGGATGTCATTAATGAACACCACTACAAACTTGTCCAAGATGGCCTGAACACATGGTTCATCAAGTCCATGAATGCAACAGGGGCATTAGTCAGGCCAAATAGCATCACTATATACTCATAATGGTCATATCTTATTCTAAATGTTGTCTTGGGTATATCCTCCTCTTTTACCCTTAATTGAAAGTACCCAGATCTCAAATCAATTGTAGAGAAGATCTTTGCTCCCTTGAGTTGATCAAATAGATCCTCAATCCTATGGAGTGGATACTTTATTCTTGATGGTCACAGCATTTAGCTTTCTGTAGTCAATGTATAGTGTTAATGATCCATCTTTTTTTTTTTTCACAAAGAGAACTTAAGTTCCCGACAGTGAAACAGTTGGTCTTATGAACCCCTTTTGAAGAAGTTCATCAAGTTGTTTCTTGAGTTCAATCATCTCTATGATTGGCATTTTGTAAGAAGATATGGATATTGGTGTAGCTCCAGGTTGAAGTTTAATCTCAAATTCAATCTCTCTTAAAGGGGAAATACTTTGCAGGTCTTTAGGAAAGACTTGTGGAAAGTTTTTCACTACAGGTATCCAACTAACTTTTTCTTCAATCTCAATATCATTTAATGCATAGTATTTATTCTTAGAAATCACAGGAATTTCATCCAACATTTCTAGTTCCATGCCATGCATTTCATACACTAATTCTTTAGAATTCACTAATGCATGCACTTCGTCATTAAGCAATGTGATTTCTCTTTTAGCACAATCAATCTTTATACTATGTGTAGCCAACCATTTTATACCCAAAATAATATCATATTTTGGAATGTTTAACATTAATAGATCAATCACAATCTTAGATTTTCCTACTACTAGCCCACAATTCTTAGCTTGTTCATTAGTGAAAAGACATTGATTACCTGCTGTTCTTACTAGTGATATGTTAGGCATGAATTCAATAGGCAATTCCATAGATTCAGCTAACTTTCTAGCCATAATGGAAACTGAGGATTCAGCTAACCTCTAAGTGCCCGTTCTTGGGATGTCTCCCCTCTGTCAATCTGGAAGACTTTTCCGGCTCTCTACACTTATGGCCTTGATACTGTTGGAGCACCTCTTGGCTAAACATCTCTAGCAACCGGCATATTAGGTCTATTTTGGCCTTGCTCCTCTTGCCCTCTTCTTTGGACCAAAGGGCAGTCTTTGATCTAATGATCCAAAGAACCACATCTGAGACATGCTTGTGTCTCAAAGTAACATGGCTTCTTTCCATGGAATTTTTTACATCGAGGACACCTTGGGCCAACAAACTTACTCTTGGCCTTGCCATCCATACTAGGTTTCGCAACCTTAGTTGTCTCTTTACCTTTCAGTGGCTTTTACAGTCTTCCAGCTTAGCTGGTCTCTCCTGGTCCACTAGGAAACCATTTACTTTCATACTCTTCTTGTTCCACTAGTAAAGCCTTCTGAACAGCATCATGACAGGTAATAGCATTGAAAGGCCTAATAGCTCTCTTGATATCTGGTCCCAGACCTCTGACAAACCTCTTTACTTTAAGTTCTTCAAACCCGTGGTATTGTGGGCATAGCTCACAAGTTGGTTGAACTTCTGTTCGTATTCTAGAACATTAAGGTTGTCTTGTTTTAGCACATCAAGCTTGGCCTGTTTTAGGTCTTTGATGGAATCACTTATATATTGGTCTTGGAAGATCCTTGTAAATTTAGGTCATGTCATCTCTAGCTCATGATTTGCTTTTCTACATCTCTGGGTAGCATACCTATCTCTAATACTTCTCTACCACATTTCTACACTACCTATAAGATTGTAGGTAGCTAAAGATACTTTCTTTGTGGAGCTCAATTGCATCCTCTCAAACATCTTCTTAATGAATCTTAGCCACTCCTCAGTTTTCTTCGGTCCAGCTCTACCATCAAATTGTAGAGGCCTTAGGCCTTGAAACCTCTCCAACAATCTGACATCGTTAGAGCCTTCAAGATCTTCAGTTCTATGCCTCTTGGACCTGTTTGATCCATCAGACTCCTAATGCTCCTCGGGTCTCCTTCTTTCTTTCCTTTCACTAAGGGTCCCATCTTCTGAGTAACTAGCCCTTGATGCTTGGCCAATCTCAAACATGATTCTTCTGCCTCTGAGATGTCTTCTATTCTCATCTTCTTCAAATTCTTCATCTTCATTTCTTTTAGAAGGAACATTCACTAGGTTGTTCCTAATAACTTCTCGGTTCTACTTGATGCCCTACAGCATCTTCGTCTTGCGACATGGTGAATTCCGAGGGAGCTTCCGAGGAGGGAGAACGTCTGACGAAGAGGTTCCCCAGGTGGGAAAGTACCTGAAAGACTCCGAAAAAAGGGTTAGGAGGTCCCTGGGATGATTTTCCGGGGAGGAGCCTCCGACGCCCAAGTCAGTTTCCTGATAAGGTAAAAAGGGGACACTTAGGAAGTTTTGCGGTCTTGCTTGTTTGTGTTTTTTTAGGAGAGAGGAGTCCCATCCCTTGCCAAGACGTGTTCCTGTGTATTTATAGGGAAGCCTGGCCCGTTTAGATCATGACACGTGTCCGGTCAGATCTTTTATGTACCTTCGGACGTAGGGGACAAATAGCCAGTGGCAGGCTCCTTGAGCCTTGAACCGAGTCAAGTCGTGACAAGACCCGGACGGCTTCGGCGCGTCAGGCTGCCGTTTCAGGCAGCGTATGGGCGACCTGTCAGAGGCTCCTTAAATGTTCATTAAATGCTCATGCCGTACTCCCGAGGTCCTTTGGGCGAGGTCATCTTTTGGTACGGACGCCTTTCTTCGGGAATCACGTTGGTGGCTCGGGGAGTTCTCTAGCTCGGGAGTTCCGCCTTCGGGGAGAATCTCTCCTGCTTTCAGTAGCTGGTTCTTTTCTCCCGAAGGCGATATGTTCGGTTCCCCGAGAGAGTCAGCGACACATTTAGATAACCTGGCGTTTCAGCCGAAGTGCTTACTTCGTCATGCTCGATTTCGCTTCTGCCGAGGTCTGTGGCAATGCTTCTTTCCGAGCTACGTCAGGCTCCCCGGACAAACCTTCGGGGAAATTCATACTGGGGGAGGCGATAGCCTTTTGGCTATCACAGGCCCCCCCTCGAAAAAGCCGAAGTGGAGACTTCGGTTTGTTCGCTTCCTGAGGGCCCCTCTTTGGGCCTTGAGTGCAGTACTTGTTCCGAAGACGGACCTTCCGTCCGAAGACGTAGGCTTTTCTTCCATAGCCTGTCTGTTGGTGTCTTCGAAGTAACCTGCTTTCCAGCTTTTTAGGCCTTCCTCGAAGAAGCCGAAGTGGAGACTTCGGTTCGCTGTCTTTCCGAGGATGCTTCTCGGGAGTTTCTAGGGAGTGTAACCTGTGCCGAAGATACACCTTTTTGTCCGAAGATACGGACTGTTCGGCCATAGCCTGTCTTTTGGTGTCCTCGAGGTAACCCACTTCTTTACTTTTGTAGGTTAGTGAAACGTCGCGTCTCGTAACCAGACGTGTCAGTCTGGAGCGGCGCGACGTCTGTCAGAGGGCGTGTTCCTCTTTTGGTGCGATGGCTGACACGTGTCGGCTTTTTGTTGGCTGGGGTTGCATCGGTTACCGCGGGCGCGCCTTTTTAGGTGCAGAAGGGCAGTTATGGCGGCGTTTCGCCTTCGCAGAGTACTTATGACGCCGGTCCGCCTACCCCCCTCGGCCTATATATATGCTCATTCCGTCATTTGTCTCTTTTGCTTTTGCTTTTGCTCTGGTTTTCCTTCTGCTCTCTTCTGCTTTTCGCGGCGGTTCTTTCACCTGAGCTTTTTTCCGGTCATCTTTCACGACGGCGTCTTCACACCCAGATTACGGCAAAAGATTTGGTGGGTTTTGATTTCCAGAACTCTTTGTTTTTCAAAGTTTGCCCGAAGTTCATTTTTGCCTTTTCCGAACTCGTTTTTCAGCCAAAAATGCCGATTCCTGAAAGTTGGCAGCCTCTTCTTTCTCACCCTTGTTGCACCACTCCTGCAAAATTAGCGAAGTGGAAGAAAAAATTTTTTTTCCTTCCTTCGTACGCTGTTACGAGGTTGCCACGTCCTGACCACTACAGCTTTTCAAACCATAGTAACGAGATCACCGTTTTCCGAGCTCAACTGAAAGCCGGACTTCGGTTCCCCCCTCCGAAGTTGATTTGCGACTTTTGCCAATTTCATGGCATTGCCGTAAATCAACTTCCTCCGAACTCGTACTGCTATTTCAACGCCTTCCTCTGTATGTGTGGCGTTTTCAAAATAGAACCCCACTTCGTCATTTTTATGCAGTACTACAAGCTCTACGTGGTCCCGAAGGGTGGCTTTTACTTCATGCTACCTCGGGGATCCGGGAGCAAAAAGTATATGTTCACCTTCGCCACTAAGGACAGCTGGCGAGGGTGGCAAAAAAAGTTTTTCTTTCTGAAGATGGAGGAGGCCTGGTCGCATGTTCCGACCAAGTGGGCTCAGGGACGGTTGGAGGACGACGTCGTAGATCCGAGGATACTGTTGACTCCCGAGTTGGTTTCCGTATTCACGGATTTCGACGGACGTATCCGAGCCGTCGCCGACTGGGGTCCCGAGGTCCCTTCGCGCCCTCTTTACCCCTTCCCCATCAATTGGAGGTTGATGACCGAGGAGGTCCTTCGGGAGCTCGGGGTGGTAAAGGAGCACAAGACGGACCTCGGGATGCCGGCTCCTGCCATCGCCGGGAAGGACTCCTGGCTAGTGCAACTCCTTCGGGAGGAAGTTTCTTTCGAAACTTTTTATGAGAGTAAGTTACTTTCTAATCTCCTTGTTATAACTTCGTTCCGGACTCACACTGATGTCTTTCTTCCTTTTCAGAAATGGGCGAGGACACTGCTGCCTTCTACAAAGCCCTTTTCACCGGTCAGCCCGCGAAGGGTGAGCAGACGAAGAAAGCTGCCTCCCGAAGACGGAAAACGTCCGGGGCTGGGCCGTCTGTTTCCAAACGGGCGAAGAAGGATGTGCCCCCCCTCTTCCGGAGATTTCCGAAGAGGTGGGCGAGGAGCCCGAGGCTGCTACTGTCCCTCAGTCCGAGGTTGCTGCTGAGGTCCCTCCTCAAAGTCCTACCCCGTCGCAGGCTCTTCTGGGCGCCGTGGTAGAGGCCCCTTCTGCCGAAGAGCGGCGCCGAAGAAAAGGCAAGGGGATTTCTGCCGAAGAGGCTCGAGCTTCCGACGACGACGTCGTCGAGGTGCAAGCAGGTTTGTTCTTCTAACAAACTGTGGTGCTCCTCTTTTTGATGATCTTTGAGGTTTTCTTGCCCTGACCAATTTTCTGTTTTGTCGTGCAGAAGAGTCGCTCACTCCGGGTTGGGTAGCTGAGCATGCAAAGAGGAGAGCCCTTCGGGACGCCCGCATCCCGAAGGGAAAAGTCCCGAAGGAGCCTTTCTGGACGTTTACGGAGGACATGAATTTGTACTCCGGAGACTGCCAGCAAATGGCTACAGAGATCTCGAAAGGGGTCCTCACCGATGCCTCCTTCAAGGCCATTGCCGCGGCTCACCCGGGCGACGATTCTCTCGCCGCGAAGCTTTCCGAACACGCCGCCCAGGTATACTTTGCGTCTATCTTCCTCCCTTGAATTTTTTTCTAAGTGTTTGGTTTTCTCTTTGTCTTAATGACCTCGCCTTTATCCTTTTGCAGCTTCTGGGATACGCCGGCTTTCTCCGAGTTCGGGTGGCGAGGCAGACGGAGTTCCGAGCTAAGGCCTTAGAAGCCATAGAAAAAACTAAGGCCATGTGCTCGGAATTAGCTGTCAAGAACCTGCAGCTGGCTCAAGCTGCGGAGAAGGAAGTTGCCACCCTTCGGGAGGAGTTCCAGAAAGAAAAAGAGGAACTTTTGAGGGACTCCTCCCAGAAAATTTCTGACCTCGGCTCCCAAATGGCGGAGCTGATCTCGGCAAATGAGGCGCATCAGAAAGAGAAGTCAGAGGCCGAAGGGCTCCTGGCGAAGGCGCTTGCTGAGAAGGCTGCGCTCCAAGCCGAGGTCGATGCTATGAAGAAGGAGCCGGAAAAGAAGAGAGTGAAGGAGCTGAAGAAGAAGGTCTCAGATTTGAAGAAGGACTTCGAGGAGCTTGAGGTCGAGAAGGACAAGTCTGACCAGATGACCAAGGTTGGTTTTCAGGACGGGTTCTGTCTTGTTCGGCACCAAGTCCTTCAGAGGTTCCCAGATCTGGACCTCTCTTTCCTGGCGGCCCTGGACATTCCCGAGGGACCTCGGTGGTCCTGGTCTAAGATTGATCATCTGAACCTGCCTCCTTCTATTCCGGCGCCGAAGGTGGTGCAACAGGACGCAGGAGCCGAAGACTCCCGGGACGCCGAGAACCCTTAGTTTGTTCTAGGGCCCTTTTTCTTCTTTCTCTTCTTTTTTGTACTTCTTCTTCTGGCTATCTTTTTTGTAAGCACACTTATCTCAATAAAGACCTTGAAAATTTGGCTAAATCTTTTCGTGAGATTCTTTGTTTCCCTTTGCCCCGAACTTTATTCGCTCAAGAGACTTCGGAAAACTTTGTCTGTGCTTATCATGGTGACCTCTTTCGCGAAATCCTGATTTGTTCAACTTATGCCCAAAAATTTTGGCTAAGTCTTTCGCCAGATTTTCTCTGTTGTCCCGAACACGTTTGCTCAAGAGACTTCGGAAAATAATACCTTCGCTTATTTTAGCCGGCCACCTTTGCGGAATTCGCACCACTCATGCTTAGGACTTTTTGGCTAAGAAACTTTTTATGCTTTAGAGAAAATTTTTCTTTCTTTGTACAGCACGGTCTTCTTCGCCGAGATTCTAAGCATAGAATTTTCTCAAGGCGTCCGAATGCCACGTATTTTTTAATTCTACGCCTTCGGAATCGCCGAGCTTGTAGACCCCTTTTCGTACTTCGGCAAGAACCAGGTAAGGGCCTTCCCAGTTGGCGCGAAGTACTCCGTGGGATGGCTTTCGAGGTGCGAATTCATTCTTTCGGAGAACGAGGTCTCCTCTCTTTATTCCTTTTGGCCTGGCGCGCAAGTTTATAGCCGCGGCCACTCTTTGCTGAAAAGCTTTTCTTCTTAGTTCGGCTATTTCTCTGTGTTCGCCGATGAGGTCGAGCTTGGTTCTCAGGCCGAGGTCATTCCCACTTTCATCAAAAACTTGCACTCGAATTGATGGTTGCACTACCTCGATTGGGATGATGGCTTCTGTACCGAAGATGAGTGAAAAAGGCGTTTCCCCTGTGGCTCTTCGGGGTGTTGTTCGGTAGCTCCACAGTACACTCTGGAGTTCGCCTGGCCATTTCCCTTTTGCTTCCCCCAGCCTCTTTTTCAGACCATCTTTTATGGTCCTATTAGATACCTCTACTTGGCCATTGCTTTGAGGATGGGCTACTGGGGCGAAGTGCATCTTTATTCCGAGGTTGTTGACAAAGTCCTGGAACCCTTTGTCTATAAACTGGGATCCATTGTCGGCTACCAGTATCCTCGGTATGCCAAACCTGCATACAATGTTCTTCCATACGAACTTCTGCACTTCTTTAGCTGAGATAGTTGCTAATGGTTCTGCCTCGACCCATTTAGAGAAGTAGTCTACTGCGACCACGCAGAATTTCACGCCTCCGGGGGCTGTTGGGAGCGGCCCAATGAGGTCTATGCCCCAAACTGCGAAGGGCCAGGGATAGTCAGCCGAAGTCACCATTTCCGAGGGTGTCCTCTGGATTTTTGCGTGTTTTTGGCAGCTGTCACATTTTCGGACGAACTGTCGGGCATCCTTTCTTAGGGTAGGCCAAAAATATCCTTGGCGAAGTACCACTGCGGCGAGGGCGTCAGTTCCAATATGTGAACCACAAGCGCCTTCGTGGACTTCTTCGAGGATCATTTCAGTATCCTCTTCGCCAACACACCTCTGTAAAGGATTTGCATATCCCTGCCGATACAGTTCTTCGCCTATTAGGAAGAATCGCCCAGAGCGTCTTCGCACTTTTGCGGCTTCGATGGGGTCTTCGGGGAGCGCGTTGTCCGCAAGATACCTCTTTATTGGATCTTTCCAGCCCTTTTCCGAAGTTACTATGCTCAGTACTTCAATGCTCGGGTGGTTTAGTACCTCGGTGTATGTTTTTGCCTTTGCCAGGCAATCTGCTTCGGTGTTTTCCCGATGAGGTACATTTTCGATGCGTATGGTGTCGAACTCTCGAATGAGCTTCGTCACCAGTTCGTGGTATTTTGCCAAAATTGGGTCTTTCGCGCCGTAGTCCCCTGCCGTTTGCCGAACTACCAGCTGGGAGTCACTGTGAGCCTTCAAGTTTCTTATTCCAATTTTTCTGGCCAGGCGCAACCCTGCTATCAGAGCTTCATACTCAGCCACATTATTGGTGGCGCTGAAGCTGAACTTGATGGCCTTTATCACCTCTAGACCTTCGGGTCCTCTGATGATTACCCCGGCTCCTTGGTGTTCGGAACCTGAGGCTCCATCCACATGCAGCGTCCATTCTGGCTCACCTTCGCCAGGATCCGGGTGGCTATCTTCGGTGGTAGGTACTTCGGCGATGAAGTCAGCCAGTGCTTGAGCTTTTATGGCTTTCCGAGGTTCATAAACAATGTCGTGTTCGCCAAGCTCTATACACCATTTGGAAAGTCTTCCCGAATGATCAACTTTTTTCATAACATCCCGTAGAGGCAGACTACTTCGGACGATGATGGGGTGAGCCTGAAAGTATGGCCGCAATCTTCTTCCTGGCAGCACCAAGGCATATATGGCTTTTTGGAGTAATGGATACCTGACCTCGGTGCCGTGCAGGGATTTGCTTACGTAATAAACTGGCCATTGTCTCGACCCTTCCTCTTTCACAAGGACCGAGCTCACTGCTTTTTCTGAAACAGCGAGGTACAGGATGAGGGGCTCTCCTTCGCGAGGTTGTCGCAGAGTAGGCAGTCGAGACAAATAGATTTTAAGTTCTTCCCAGGCTTTTTGGCAATCCTCATTCCAAGGATGGTCACCATCCCCGAGGTCATTTTCTCTTTTTGCTGCCTTAGTAAGGACTTTGAAGAATGCCCGACACCGATCTCCGTACCTGGAGATGAACCTGCTAAGAGAGGTTATCCTTCCAGTGAGTCTCTGCACGTCTTTCACTGTGACAGGAGTTCAGAATTCGAGCAGAGCCTTAATTTTTTCTGGGTTAGCATCAATGCCCCTTTCTGATACCATGTAGCCCAGAAATTTTCCCGAGGTCACGCCGAAGACGCATTTTTCGGGGTTAAGTCGAATTCCGAATATTCTGAGTTGCTGGAAGGTTTCCTCTAGGTCTGTGACATGGTCTTTAGGCATCTTACTTTTGACTATCATGTCATCAACGTAGACTTCCATGTTCCTCCCTATTTGGTCATGAAAGACTTTGCTCATCAGCCTTTGGTAGGTGGCTCCTGCATTTTTTAGCCCGAAGGGCATCCTAGTGTAACAATATGTTCCACCTTCGGTGATGAAAGCAGTTTTTTCTTCATCTTCGGGATCCATCCTTATTTGATGATACCCACTGAAGGCGTCGAGGAAGCTTAGGAGCCCATATTTGGCAGTTGAGTCGACCAACTGGTTTATCGGTAGGAGAGGATAGGAATCTTTCGGGCAAGCATCGTTCAAGTTTCTGAAGTCGATGCACATTCGAAGCTTACTACTCCCTTCTTTTGTAGCAATGACCACATTGCTTAGCCATTCGGGGTACTTGACCTCCCTGATTACATTTGCGTCCATCAAGCGCTGTACTTCGGTTTTGACGAATTTACTTTTGTGGACCGAGATGCCTCGCTTCTTTTGCCGGACAGGTTTTGCTTCCGGACTTACTTTAAGGCTATGTTGTATTATGTGAGGGTCTACCCCTGGCATATCCTTTGGCGAGTAGGCGAACAGTCCTTTATTCATCAGTAGAAAGGATACAAGGTTTTTCTTGTCACCTTCGGCCAAGTTTTTCCCTGTTCGGGTATTTTGGCCGGGGACAAGTTCTATTTCTTCCGTTTCTACTTTTGCGGACTTTTCCGCCCCGCCCGTTTTTGGTTCTTCGGTCGGTAGTGTCCTTCCTGCTAAGGCTTGTGCGAAGTTGGCTGCTGGTGCCTTTGGGGCTTTGACAAACACCTTCCTGACCTCGGCTTGGTCGATGAAAATTTCGGCGTCTCCGTCCTTAGTGGCAAAGGTGACTGTTAAGTACTTCACATTTGGGCGAATGTGCAAATTCCCTTGTGTTTGCCTTCCAAGGATGGCGTTGTACGACGAAGGGACATCCATGACAATGAACCTCGTCATTTATGGAGGCAAAAATTTCTCCTTTTCCGTTGATCGAACTCCCTCTCATCATCAGGGGAAGGTCGATCCAGCCGAGGACGGGCAGCTCTGAGGGTCCTATTCCAAAGGTTGGTGAAGTAACAGGCTTGAGGTCGATGCTGGATATTCCCAAGCTTGGGAGCAGATGCGGGAATAGGACGTCGGCATTTGATCCATCATCAAACAATACCCTTTTGACGTCCCAATTTCCTATTCTTGCCATGACCAACAATGGGTCATCATGAGGGAAAATGACGGAGGAACCATCTCTTCGGGTGAGTTTTTTCGATGGGCTTTGGTGTGAGTTTTTTCGATGGGCTTTGGTACTCCATCGTTGCTATTTCCCTAGCTTTCCTCTTTCTCCCCGAGGATGGCAGTCCAGTGGTGATGGTTTGTATTACCCCCGCCGAAGGTGGGAGGCGCCTTTTCGGACTTCGATTCCTCCTTCTGTCGGAGTCATACTCATCTTCATCAGCCTTTCCTTCCTCCTCTCTTCTTGCCTTCGGCAAAGGCATTCACAGATAGCGCCGCAGTTGGCCTTGCTTAATCAGCGACTCGATATACTTCTTCAACTGGAAGCAGTCTTCGGTGTCGTGACCGTGGTCGCGATGAAACTGACAGAACTTCTTCATATTCTTTTTGTTGTCAGCGGTCATCGCCTTTGGTCGCTGAATCTGGGACCCCTGTTTCTCCATTGTCATGAGGATGTTGGTCCTTGTGGTGTTTAGGGGTGCAAAGTTCGGAAGAGGCTTCCTTCCCCTGAACCTCCGAGGTCATCCTGTTTGCTCTGTCGGATACTTGGCTTGCTGGCTTGATCCTTCGGGACGGGAATGATCGTTCTTTGGCCCCTCCATTCTTAGCTCTTCGGCTGTCATATGCTGCTCGGCTCTTCAGAAAAATTCACCGAGCGTGTCTGGGGGGTCTTTGGAAAACTCGTAAAATAGCTGCGAGTCCCTCCGAAGGCCCCGTATCATGGCGAGGATGCGTATTTCTGGCCGAAAGTCTGGAAAATTTAGGGCCTCTCGGTTAAATCTTTCGACATAGTCACGGATGGTTTCCCCGTTCCTCTGTGCTATGTCGAACATCTGCACCGGCATCTTCGCTGTAGGACGACTTCCAATAAACTGCTGGGTGAAGGCAGTGGACAACTCCTGGAACTTTCTGATGGTTCCTGGGGCCAGAAAGTTATACCATGCTGTAGCAGGGCCGGCAAGGGTGACCTCTAAACATTTGCATAGAGTGGCATCGTCAGCCCCGTGCAACACCATGCTCCGTTTGTACTTCGTCAGATGGGCCTATGGATCTGTTCGGCCATCGTACATTTCTAGGCGAGGTACCCGGAAATCACTGGGCATGGCTGCCTCGACTATTGTTCGGGTGAACGGTGACTCATCGCCACAGAAAGTTTCAGATAGTCTGGCCCAGACAGGTCTGCGGGCTACCTGTTTTTCCACCCTTTCCAACCTCGCCAATATTTTCTCCATAAAGAGTGTGGCGCTAGGTTCTTCTTCGGGGAAAGGGGATCGTCGGCATCTCTTCGGGGAGTGAGTTCGGCGCTGAGGGGAAGGGGACCTCGCCTCAGGTGATGAACTCCTTCGGCGCGAGGTTTTGGGTCGCTTGGACTCCGTCTGTCCCGCAAGCGTGCCTCAAGGGGCGTGTTTTCTGTTGAAGATTCCTCTCGTGGGTCTCCACTTCCCGAAGTACGATGAGCTGATTTAGAACTTTTCTCTCGAGGGGGCGCTGGCAAAGGAGGCCTCTGGGCCTGAGTTTGTTGTGGCCACCTTCTGTCTATCTGCTGTGCCATTTCGGCCACAACAGAACGCTGGAAGTCGCGCAGAAAACTCATGGTGATGACCAGAAGACGTTCTTCCTCAGGCAAGAAAGTCCCTGGAAAAGTTTGCTCAGTAGCCGGTTGGACTTTAGGTGCGGACGAGGACCTCGGAAGTCCCTTGTCCTTAGAACGCCGAGTTTCAACGACGGCAACCTGAGGGTGGTTTCCCACAGACGGCTCCAAATGATGCCCTGCAGCATCTTCGTCTTGCGACATGGTGAATTCCGAGGGAGCTTCTGAGGAGGGAGAACGTCTGACGGAGAGGTTCCCCAGGTGGGAAAGTACCTGAAAGACTCCGAAAAAAGGGTTAGGAGGTCCCCGGGATGATTTTCCGGGGAGGAGCCTCCGACGCCTAAGTCAGTTTCCTGATAAGGTAAAAGGGGACACTTAGGAAGTTTTGCGGTCTTGCCTGTTTGTGTTTTTTCAGGAGAGAGGAGTCCCATCCCTTGCCAGGACGTGTTCCTGTGTATTTATAGGGAATCCTGGCCCGTTTAGATCATGACACGTGTTCGGTCAGATCTTTTCTGTACCTTCGGATGTAGGGGACAAGTAGCCAGTGGCAGGCTCCTTGAGCCTTGAACCGAGTCAAGTCGTGACAAGACCCGGACGGCTTCGGCGCATCAGGCCGCCGTTTCAGGCAACGTATGGGCGACCTGTCAGAGGCTCCTTAAATGCTCATGCCGTACTCCCGAGGTCCTTTGGGCGAGGTCATCTTTTGGTACGGACGCCTTTCTTCGGGAATCACGTTGGTGGCTCGGGGAGTTCTCTAGCTCGGGAGTTCCACCTTCGGGGAGAATCTCTCCTGCTTTCAATAACTGGTTCTTTTCTCCCGAAGGCGATATGTTCGGTTCCCCGGGAGAGTCAGCGACACATTTAGATAACCTGGCGTTTCAGCCGAAGTGCTTACTTCGTCATGCTCGATTTCGCTTCTGCCGAGGTCTGTGGCAATGCTTCTTTCCGAGCTACGTCAGGCTCCCAGGACAAACCTTCGGGGAAATTCATACTGGGGGAGGCGATAGCCTTTTGGCTATCACTACTCTTGTGGTAATGCCTGTGCTACTTGGACTCCTTATTGTTGAGGCTGCGGTAACCTTACTAAGTTTTCATTTATCTAGGTCTGATTCCTTTATAGTTTGACCCACACCTATGGTATGTTCAATTTAGGTGATTGGTTTTCTACTCCCTAAACACTTGGTTGCTCTTGTAACCCCCTTCCATTTCTGTTGGCCTGCCTTTGCTCAGTATGATGTCTTAGGGGTCCCTGATCCCTTCTCATTGTGGCTATCATTTTCTTGTTTTATGATCAACAAAAGAGCACAATATGTATAGTATATTAGGTACTTGACATTAGCAGCTAACTATAACCTGTTGGAATGTGATTTTTAGGAGCCGCTACCAATTGGTTTCACCTAGGTCAATTGGATACCTACTATGGTTTGCAAGAGATTCTAAGATCGTGAGTCGGTTACACTAAAATAACCTTATTAAAGCACCCAAAAACTGGTACCATGGGGTTTGATTCTATCATTTTCTAACTCTTTATGTTCTTTACCTAAGCCTTTGACCAAAAATGATTTTTTATTTAATTTAACTCCAAACCATGGATCTTCCCGGACCAATCGGAAGTGGAATCTTAGGTGTCCTTGAAATCTCAGGACTTTTTCAAATCCACTAAGAATTTGAAAAAAAAATACCTTGTCCAAAGTCATGAATCTTATCATACCAATCGGTTTTGAACGAATAATCCATCTTGGGATTTTATCAAATCACCAAGAATGGATACTTGAAAATTTGTTCAGTAATTTACAATGGTTTAACTAATAATTTTTTTTGTTTGTGTGTTATTAACCTTCAGATGCATTGTGAGCATTAAATTAAGAAACAAAATAAAACTAAATTTTAATTGACTAAACATTGATTAAGTTTAGTTAAATATGAGAAATCATGAAAACTGTTGGTGAAATTGGTTTGAAAACGACACAATATAAGAAAGACAAAGTTTTGGTCAGTGGTAAAATTGTAAGAAAATAAACCTGTAACTCCAGTGACTAATCTGCAAATGATAGCAACAAAGGTTAGTGACTTAAATAAAGTAAATAAAAAGGATCAAGGGCTAAACAAGGGTTCTGCCCAAAAGAATGGTCAACTAGATCTAATTTGGGTCAGGTCGTAGGTTGAGGGCCGGATCTTCACTCGATAAGCGTTTGATGGTAGAGGGAGGATGGCGACTTGAGCTTGGCTCGGAAGGGGTGAGGCAACCTCAGGGGTAGGGGAATGGCGGCCGGGGGACATCAGAGGTGTGGGGAATGGAGAGAAGGTCGTGGTGGGCTTTCTTCGGCTTGGCGCAAACGGCTATGGGAAGTGGCTATGGCGGCTACGAGGTGGAGGGGGCAGTTGTCCAGGGTCAGCGGCGGTGGCTGGTGGTGTCGGGCAGCAAAGAGGAGACACTAGGGGCGGCTGCCTATTAGGCAACAGAGAGAGATAGGGGTGGCGGCCTAGTGGGGGAGAAGTTTAGGGTTTCTAGGTAGTTGGGTTCTAAGGCCAGGCGCTAAAGCAACTATGGATATGGTGAGCATATGTCTAATTAAACATAGGAGGTGCTTTTCTAAAATTACCCCTTACCCTAAATCATTTTTCTTGTTTTCCCAACCCAAGTTCCTCTACTCTCTCGGGCACTCTTTTCCTACGATGCAGCCAGAATCGAAGCGAAGTGCAAGGGAAGGCGATGCTAAGCACTGGCAGGGGCAGGGCACTACCAGGGGCGACGTGAGCCACGGCCAGAGGTAAGGCAAAGCAAGGCGTAGTCAAGGGTAAGGTGAGGTGTGGCAAGGGGTGAGGCGAGGCACGGCCAGGTGTGAGTTGAGGCATGACCAGGGGCGAGGTGAGGCACGGCCAGAGGTGAGGCAAAGCACAAGGCGACGTGAGGCGCAGCCAGGGGCAAGGAGCCACTTTTTCAGGCGAGGGGAAGATTTGCACCGCGCAATTGACGGGAGGCCGAGCGACACTGCCAAGAAGCGATGAGAAAGAAACAGCGATGCGACGAAGCCACGAACGCCAAGGAAGCCGAGGAACCATGAATGATGAGGATGAGATCCGGAATTGAACAGCGTCGCAAGATCCAAAACGAACGACCAGGGGCAAGGCGAGGGTATTTTGTAATTTTTTTAAATGACTATTTAGACACTTTCAAATATTAATTTAAACACTTTTAAATTTCTATTTAGACACTTCTTTTATTATTTTATATACATTTTTTATTATGAAAATAAATTATTTGCATATTACTTTACACATTTTGTTACTTTTCTTTAGACACTTTTACACATTCATTCAGACACCTTTTTATTGTTTCAATTAGTTATTTTTGAAGAGAGTAAATTGCTTACGTATTAGTTAGACACTTCTAAATATTTCTTTAGAAACTTTTACACATTCATTCAAATACTTTTTTATTGTTTCAATTAGTTATTTTTTAAGAGAGTAAATTGTCTATTTATTAGTCAGACACTTCTAAATATTTCTTTAGACACTTTTTGGTATCCATTCAGACACTTTTCATTTTTTTCGAACATGACATACGACGTATACGATGAGATCAAGACGTATGATAGTTCGGTGGCGGCACCGGAAAAGACAGTAGTAGCAAGCTAGTGTTTTTTGTAAAGAAGAATATTTTAACTAAGGGTATTTTTGTCAATTTTTTTTATGATTTATGCCTTATATATAGAAGATTAAGGGATGGGTTAGTATGTCTAATTAGACATAGGTGCATAATAAGAGAACTACGCTAAAGCTGCTGTTTCTCGTTTTTTGAGTTAAGAGCTTAGGGTTACTGTTTTTCTTCTCCCTTTTCATAAATTAATGGCCTATACTTATACTAAGAGAGGCTAGGTGAAATTAGCTAGGCTTAATCGAGTTTAAACTTGATCCAAATTCAATTTGAGGAGATTAAGATATAATTTGGTAAAATACCAGTTTAAGTCCAACAAAACTCCCAAGTTGTTAATCTTTCCCTAAATTCTGTGTGAATTTCAATTTGACCCGAAACTTTAAGGATTTGTCAATTGAGCCCAAAACTTCCTAAAATTTTTTAGATTTCATTAGAATTTCAGGATCTCATCAGCTTTGCCCCCAAACTTTCCATTTCTGACAAATTTACCTCAAACTTTCCAATTTTTCCCAAAATTCTCTAAAAATTCTCGATTTTTCCCCAAACTTTTTCGTTTTCCCTAAATTGACCCAATAAAACTCTTAAGACTCTAAATTTGTGCCTAGACTAAATTAATTTCTATTTCTACCCTAGGTGAACACTTTAAACTCTAAAGATCAATAACACCTAAAAAGACCAAATTACCCCTGTAAAACCAAAATGCCCCTAAACTAATTTTTTCTAACCTAGAACTAAACAAAAGTTAATACCCGAAAAAAATTGGGTGTCAATAGCTGCTCCCCTTTACAGTATCATGGGACATGATGCATGCAAAGTCGTTACCAAATTTTGTCCGACCTTAGCTAAACGATGAGAGCCTTCCTATCGCCAAGACCCTAAGGAGAAAAACCTTCTTCTCCTCCTCTTTGAGGTTAATGAACTTTCCTTATTTCCTCTACAATAGAAACATTCCTATCATTTAAGAGTCTAAGGAGGAAAACTCTTTCCTCATAGTCTGTCAGGTTAAGGAACTCTTCTTATCTTTTATAATAGGAACCTTCCTATTACTTCCCAACCTGAAAGGAAAACTTTTTCCTCTTTTCTTGAGGATTGAAGAACCTTCTTCACCCCTTATTCTCCATAGAAACCTTTCCATGAAAGAGAGAAACTCCTATCTCATTCCTGTTACCTTCGATAAAGAACTTTCTCATTCCTATTACCTTCGATAAAGAACTCTCTCTTACGATGATTTAAGAGGCAGAGAACCCTCTCTTTACCACATTTTATTGCTTTAAAGGTAGAGAATTATGTCTCTTTACAACTTCTGATGACCTTTGAGGTAGAGCACCATGACTCTTTACCACCTCTGATAACCCTTAAGATAGAGAACTCCGTCTCTTTACCACCTATAAATTTCTTTGAGGTAGAGCACCCTGACTCTTTACCACATCTGATAACTCTTGAGGTAGAGAACTCTATCCCTTTACCACCTCTAAATTCCTTTGAGATTTTGAGGTAAAACATCCTGACTCTTTACCACCTCAGTTAGCTTGCCTATCCTCTTATCACCTTAATTGTTACTAATGTGAACTTGAGTGAGTTTGCATAGAGCATAGCTCACTACTTACCTTTTCCTGGAGTCTCAGCTGTTCCTAGCAATGCCGTAGTTATTCCTTGGATGTGCCTTCGCTTTTGATTCCTGTTATGCAAAAGTTATGCATGCATAATGCAAGATGCATGAATGTAGAGTGTGCATGACTGATGGTTTTCTTTTGTTGTCCTTCTTTATTATATCAGCTTCCTTGTGTTTGTGTTTTGCTATCATCACCTACCTGGTTGCATGGATCTAGTTCTTCTTATCTATACTTTTCTAGCTCCCTTTTGTAATTGCCTTCTCGGAATATCATTGAACCTCTTTATGTTTTCCTTTAGATGTGATGAGGTAAATAAACATTTCTCATTTAAAACCTCAGTTTGACTTGAATTACGACGAAGAAAATTACCTTCTTTTTAGAACCTCAGTTTAACTTATATGTTATATTGATCTCAATTTGTGTGGACTTACCTGGATTGTAAAACTTCGTTCACTCTAATAGCATTATGAAATTGTAGTCTTTAACCCTTGGCTTATATTAAGTGGTTGAAACACTTTCTCTCTTTCCCTTGTCTAAAATGTCACCTCTTAATGTGCTTGGACTAAATTATTCCTTTGATATCTACACCAAGCTTTATTGAATCCTACTTGTGATAAGAGCATGATGAAAATGATATAATGATGCTCATGATGCAAGCTTCTTAATCTTTGCATTTTTAGAATGACTTTGATGAAAACCATGATGCATGAGTGAATTCCATGCTTCCTTCAACATTAACTCTTGTGTTTCTTTTCCTTGAGCTATTTAGAACTCCTCCTTACCTCACCATGGATTTCATACCATCTAAAGGCTCAACATTCAATGTTTCTTTGTTCCTTCCTTTTCTTGTGGCCATGCTCGTGCTTACTCACCCCATGTTATCATATGAATGATTGCTCTTCCTTTAACTCAAGTTTTGATCCATAAAACTTGCCCCATTCTCTATTGAGCTTCTTTGCTAATAATGCTCTCCTTGCGCTCCATAGAGACTACTTTGCCCCCTAAATATGGTGTCTATGTAGATCAAGGTATCATTTCCTTTTGATTTATAAAGATCATGCATTTCTAGACCTTTGTGATGGCACTTGATTGTGAATTTCTCTTGCAAGAACTACACATTCTTAAAGAAAGTATCAAGCTTATCTCCTCACTTTTAAATCCACACACATTAATGAACAATGGTTTAGCCTTAAAGAGAAACTTTCATCAATTTGCAGAGCTTGACAAAATAACTGTCGGTCTTTATATTTGATTAAAATGTCCTGTTATTATTCTCATTTCCAATTCAAAGACATAAAATGTACAAGGTAAGAAGGTAGAAACATGTTTCAAAATGATGGCCTTTTAAATGAATAAGGATGATATTGAGAGGCAAATGTTAGGTTGAGGAAATTTGAGTTTAAGTGGTGTGAAAGAAGGGCCACTCGTGAGCAAATCTAATTGCCTTGAAAAAACTTTAATAGTGACAACCTTAGACCTACCACTTTTTCTAGAAAGTTAGACCTCATTTGCTGCCCCCCAACTCTTGTAATCTGTATATACGCTTGCCTTGAAGGTTGTTTTTATCTTTTAATGTATCATATTAGGGATATAATGTATCATATATTATAATCTGTATATATGCTTCTTTCCGAGCTACGTCAGGCTCCCCGGTCAAACCTTCGGGGGAATTGATGCTGGGGGAGGCGATAGTTTGGCTATCACAGGCCCCCCTCGAACAAAGCCGAAGTGGAGACTTCGGTTTGTTCGCTTCTTGAGGGCCCCTCTTTGGGCCTTGAGCGCAAAACTTGTTCCGAAGACAGACTTTCCGTTGGAAGACGTAGGCTTTTCTTCCAAAGCCCGCCTGTTGGTGTCTTCGAAGTAACCTGCTTTCCAGCTTTTTTAGGCCTTCCTCGAAGAGGCCGAAGTGGAGACTTCGGTTTGCTGCCTTTCGCAGGATGCTTCTCGGGAGTTTCTAAGGAGTGCACTCTGTGCCGAAGATACACCTTTTTGTCCGAAGATACGGACTGTTCGGCTATAGCCCGTCTTTTGGTGTCCTTGAGGTAACCTACTTCTTTATTATTATTATTATTATTTTTTGTAGGTTAGTGAACCGTCGCGTCTCGTAACCAGACGTGTCAGTCTGGAGCGGCCTGACGTCTATCAGAAGGCGTTTCCTCTTTTTGCGCGATGGCTGACACGTGTCGGCTTTTTGTTGGCCGGGGTTGCATCGGTTACCGTGGGTGCGCCTTTTTAGATGTAGAAGGGCATTTATGGCGGCGTTTCACCTTCACAGAGTACTTATGACGCCGGTTCACCTACCCCCTCTGCCTATATATATGCTCATTTCGTCATTTGTTTCTTTTGCTTTTGCTTTTGCTTTTGCTCTGGTTTTCCTTCTGCTCTCTTCTACCTTTCGCGGTGGTTCTTTCACCTGAGCTTTTTTCCGGTCATCTTTCACGATGGCGTCTTCACACCCAGATTTCGACAAAAGATTTGGTGGGTTTTGATTTCTAGAACTCTTTATTTTTCAAAGTTTTTCCCGAAGTCCGTTTTTGGCTTTTTCCGAACTTGTTTTCCAGCCAAAAAATGCCTATTCCTAAGAGTTGGCAGCCTCTTCTTTCTCACCCTTGTTGCACTACCCCTGCCAAATTAGCGAAGTGGAAGAAAAAATTTTTCCTTCCCTCGTATGCTGTTACGAGGTTGCCCCGTCCTGACCACTATAGTTTTTCAAACCATAGTAACGAGATCACCGTTTTCCGAGCTCAGCTGAAAGCCGGACTTCGGTTCCCCCCTCCGAAGTTGATTTGCGACTTTTGCCAATTTCATGGCATTGCCGTAAATCAACTTCCTCCGAACTCGTACTGCTACTTCAACGCCTTCCTCTGTATGTGTGGCGTTTTCAAAATAGAACCCCACTTCGTTATTTTTATGCAGTACTACAAGCTCTACGTGGTCCCGAAGGGTGGCTTTTATTTCATGCTACCTCGGGGATCCGGGAGCAAAAAGTATATGTTCACCCTCGCCACTAAGGATAGCTGGCGAGGGTGGCAAAAAAAGTTTTTCTTTCTGAAGATGGAGGAGGCCTGGTCGCGTGTTCCAACCAAGTGGGCTTAGGGACGGTTAAAGGACGACGTCGTAGATTCGAGGATACTGCTGACTCCCGAGTTGGCTTCCGTATTCGCGGATTTCGACGGTCGCATCCGAGCCGTCGCCGACTGGGGTCCCGAGGTCCTTTCGCGCCCTCTTTACCCCTTCCCCATCAATTGGAGGTTGATGACCGAGGAGGTCCTTCGGGAGCTCGGGGTGGTAAAGGAGCGTAAGACGGACCTCGGGATGCCGGCTCCTGCCATCGCCGGGAAGGACTCCTGGCTAGTGCAGCTCCTTCGGGAGGAAGTTTCTTTCGAAACTTTTTATGAGAGTAAGTTACTTTCTAATCTCCTTGTTATAACTTCATTCCGGACTCACACTGATGTCTTTCTTCCTTTTCAGAAATGGGCGAGGACACTGTTGCCTTTCTACAAAGCCATTTTCACCGGTCAGCCCGCGAAGGGTGATCAGACAAAGAAAGCAGCCTCCCGAAGACGGAAAACGTCCGGGGCTGGGCCGTCTGCTTCTAAACGGGCGAAGAAGGATGTGCCCCCTCCCCTTCCGGAGATTTCCGAAGAGGTGGGCGAGGAGCCCGAGGCTACTACTGCCCCTCAGCCCGAGGTTGCTGCTGAGGTCCCTCCTCAAAGTCCTACCCCGTCGCAGGCTCTCCTGGACGCCGTGGTAGAGGCGCCTTCTGCCGAAGAGCGGCGCCGAATAAAAAGCAAGGGGATTTCTGCCGAAGAGGCTCCGGCTTCCGACGAGGACGTCGTCGAGGTGCCAGCAGGTTTGTTCTTCTAACAAACTGTGGCACTTCTCTTTTTTGATGATCTTTGAGATTTTCTTTTCTTGACCAACTTTTGTTTTATTTGTGTAGAAGAGTTGCTCACTCCGGGTTGGGTAGCTGAGCATGCCAAGAGGAGAGCCCTTCGGGACGCCCGTATCCCGAAGGGAAAAATCCCGAATGAGCCTTTCTGGACGTTTACGGAGGACATGAATTTGTACTCCGGAGACTGCCAGCAAATGGCTACGGAGATCTCGAAAGGGGTCCTCACCGATGCCTCCTTCAAGGCCATTGCTGCGGCTCACCCGGGCGACGATTCTCTTGCCGCGAAGCTTTCCGAACACGCCGCTCAGGTACACTTTTCGTCTATCTTCCTCCTTTGAATTTTTTCTAAGTGTTTGGTTTTCTCTTTGTCTTAACGACCTCGCCTTTATCCTTTTGCAGCTTCTGGGGTACGCTGGCTTTCTCCGAGTTCGGGTGGCGAGGCAGACTGAGTTCCGGGCCAAGGCCCTAGAAGCCATAGAAAAAACAAAGGCCATGTGCTCGGAACTGGCTGTCAAGAACCTGCAGCTGGCCCAAGCTGCGGAGAAGGAAGTTGCCGCCCTTCGGGAGGAGTTCCAGAAAGAAAAAGATGAACTTTTGAGGGACTCCTCCCAGAAAATTTCTGACCTCGGCTCCCAAGTGGCGGAGCTGATCTCGGCAAATGAGGCGCATCTGAAAGAAAAGTCAGAAGTCGAAGGTCTTCTGGCGAAGGCGCTTGCTGAGAAGGCTGCGCTCCAAGCCGAGGTCGATGCTATGAAGAAGGAGCCGGAAAAGAAGAAAGTGAAGGAGCTGAAGAAGAAGGTCTCAGATTTGAAGAAGGACTTCGAGGAGCTTGAGGTTGAGAAAGACAAGTCTGACCAGATGACCAAGGTTGGTTTTCAGGACGGATTCTGTCTTGTTCGCCACCAAGTCCTTCAGAGGTTTCCAGATCTGGATCTCTCTTTTCTGGCGGCCCTGGACATTCCCGAGGGACCTCGGTGGACCTGGTCTAAGATTGACCATCTGAACCTGCCTCCTTGTCTTCCGGCGCCGAAGGTGGTGCAAAAGGACGTAGGAGCCGAAGACTCCCGGGACGCCGAGAAGCCTTAGTTTGTTCTAGGGTCATTGTCCTTTTTTCTCTTCTTTTTTGTACTTCTTCTTTTGGCTATCTTTTTTGTAAGCACACTTATCTCAATAAAGACCTTGAAAATTTGGCTAAGTCTTTTCCTGAGATTTTTTGTTTTCCTTTGTCCCGAACTTTATTCGTTCAAGAGACTTCGGAAGACTTTGTCTGTGCTTATCATGGTGACCTCTTTCGCGAAATCCTGACTTGTTCAACTTATGCCCAAAAATTTTGGCTAAGTCTTTCGCCAGATTTTCTCTGTTGTCCCGAACACGTTTGCTCTAGAGACTTCGGAAAATAATACCTTCGCTTATTTTAGCCGGCCACCTTTGCGGAACTCGCACCACTCATGCTAAGAAACTTTTTGGCTAAGAAACTTTTTATACTTTAGAGAAAATTTTCCTTTCTTTGTACAGCACGGTCTTCTTTGCCGAGATTCTAAGCGTAAAATTTTCTCAAGGCGTCCGAATGCCACGTATTTTTTAATTCTACGCCTTCGGAATCGCCGAGCTTGTAGACCCCTTTTCGTACTTCGGCAAGAACCAGGTAAGGGCCTTCCCAGTTGGCGCGAAATACTCCGTGGGATGGCTTTCGAGGTGCGAATTCATTCTTTCGGAGAACGAGGTCTCCTCTCTTTATTCCTTTTGGCCTTGCGCGCAAGTTTATGGCCGCGGCCACTCTTTGCTGAAAAGCTTTTCTTCTTAGTTCGGCTATTTCTCTGTGCTCGCCGACGAGGTCGAGCTTGGTTCTTAGGCCGAGGTCATTTCCATTTTCATCAAAAACTTGTACTCGAATTGATGGTTGCACTACCTCGATTGGGATGATGGCTTCTGTACCGAAGATGAGTGAAAAAGGCGTTTCCCCTGTGGCTCTTCGGGGTGTTGTTCGGTAGCTCCACAGTACACTCTGGAGTTCGCCTGGCCATTTCCCTTTTGCTTCCCCCAGCCTCTTTTTCAGACCATCTTTTATGGTCCTATTAGATACCTCTACTTGGCCATTGCTTTGAGGATGGGCTACTGGGGCGAAGTGCATCTTTATTCCGAGGTCGTTGACAAAGTCCTGGAACCCTTTGTCAATAAACTGGGATCCATTGTCGGCTACCAGTATCCTCGGTATGCCAAATCTGCATACAATGTTCTTCCATACGAACTTCTGCACTTCTTTAGCTGAGATAGTTGCTAATGGTTCTGCCTCGACCCATTTAGAGAAGTAGTCTACTGCGACCACGCAGAACTTCACGCCTCCGGGGGCTGTTGGGAGCGGCCCAATGAGGTCTATGCCCCAAACCGCGAAGGGCCAGGGATAGTCAGCCGAAGTCACCATTTCCGAGGGTGCCCTCTGGATTTTTGCGTGTTTTTGGCAGCTCTCACATTTTCGGACGAAATGTCGTGCATCCTTTCTTAGGGTAGGCCAAAAATATCCTTGGCGAAGTACCACTGCGGCGAGGGCGTCAATTCCAATATGTGAACCACAAGCGCCTTCGTGGACTTCTTCGAGGATCATTTCAGTATCCTCTTCGCCAACACACCTCTGTAAAGGATTTGCATATCCCTGCCGATATAGTTCTTCGCCTATTAGGAAGAATCGCCCAGAGCGTCTTCGCACTTTTGCGGCTTCGATGGGGTCTTCGGGGAGCGCGTTGTCCGCAAGATACCTCTTTATTGGATCTTTCCAGCCCTTTTCCGAAGTTACTATGCTCAGTACTTCAATGCTCGAGTGGTTTAGTACCTCGGTGTATGTTTTTGCCTTTGCCAAGCAATCTGCTTCGGCCTTTTCCCGACGAGGTACATTTTCGATGCGTATGGTGTCGAATTCTCGAATGAGCTTCGTCACCAGTTCGTGGTATTTTGCCAAAATTGGGTCTTTCACGCCGTAGTCCCCTGCCGTTTGCCGAACTACCAGCTGGGAGTCACTGTGAGCCTTCAAGTTTCTTATTCCAATTTTTCTGGCCAGGCGCAACCCTGCTATCAGAGCTTCATACTCAGCCACATTATTGGTGGCGCTGAAGCTGAACTTGATGGCCTTTATCACCTCTAGACCTTCGGGTCCTCTGATGATTACCCCGGCTCCTTGGTGTTCGGAACCTGAGGCTCCATCCACATGCAGCGTCCATTCTGGCTCACCTTCGCCAGGATCCGGGTGGCTATCTTCGGTGGTAGGTACTTCGGCGATGAAGTCAGCCAGTGCTTGAGCTTTTATGGCTTTCCGAGGTTCATAAACAATGTCGTGTTCGCCAAGCTCTATACACCATTTGGAAAGCCTTCCCGAATGATCAACTTTTTTCATAACATCCCGTAGAGGCAGACTACTTCGGACGATGATGGGGTGAGCCTGAAAGTATGGCCGCAATCTTCTTCCTGCCAGCACCAAGGCATATATGGCTTTTTGGAGTAATGGATACCTGACCTCGGCGCCGTGCAGGGATTTGCTTACGTAATAAACTGGCCATTGTCTCGGCCCTTCCTCTTTCACAAGGACCGAGCTCACTGCTTTTTCTGAAACAGCGAGGTACAGGATGAGGGGCTCTCCTTCGCGAGGTTGTCGCAGAGTAGGCAGTCGAGACAAATAGATTTTAAGTTCTTCCCAGGCTTTTTGGCAATCCTCATTCCAAGGATGGTCACCATCCCCGAGGTCATTTTCTCTTTTTGCTGCCTTAGTAAGGACTTTGAAGAATGCCCGACACCGATCTCCGTACCTGGAGATGAACCTGCTAAGAGAGGTTATCCTTCCAGTGAGTCTCTGCACGTCTTTCACTGTGACAGGAGTTCGGAATTCGAGCAGAGCCTTAATTTTTTCTGGGTTAGCATCAATGCCCCTTTCTGATACCATGTAGCCCAGAAATTTTCCCGAGGTCACGCCGAAGACGCATTTTTCGGGGTTAAGTCGAATTCTGAATATTCTGAGTTGCTGGAAGGTTTCCTCTAGGTCTGTGACATGGTCTTTAGGCATCTTACTTTTGACTATCATGTCATCAACGTAGACTTCCATGTTCCTCCCTATTTGGTTATGAAAGACTTTGCTCATCAGCCTTTGGTAGGTGGCTCCTGCATTTTTGAGCCCGAAGGGCATCCTAGTGTAACAATATGTTCCACCTTCGGTGATGAACGCAGTTTTTTCTTCATCTTCGGGATCCATCCTTATTTGATGATACCCACTGAAGGCGTCGAGGAAGCTTAGGAGCCCATATTCGGCAGTTGAGTCGACCAACTGGTCTATCGGTGGGAGAGGATAGGAATCTTTCGGGCAGGCATCGTTCAAGTTTCTGAAGTCGATGCACATCCGGAGCTTACTACTCCCTTCTTTTGTAGCAATAACCACATTGCTTAGCCATTCGGGGTACTTGACCTCCCTAATTACATTTGCGTCCATCAAGCGCTGTACTTCGGTTTTGACGAATTTACTTTTGTGGACCGAGATGCCTCTTCTTCTTTTGCCGGACAGGTTTTGCTTCCGGGCTTACTTTAAGGCTATGTTGTATTATGCGAGGGTCTACCCCTGGCATATCCTTTGGCGAGTAGGCGAACAGTCCTTTATTCATCAGTAGAAAGGATACAAGGTTTTTCTTGTCACCTTCGGCCAAGTTTTTCCCTATTCGGGTATTTTGGCCGGGGACAAGTTCTACTTCTTCCGTTTCTACTTCTGCAAGCTTTTCCGCCCCGCCCATTTTTGGTTCTTCGGTGGGTAGTGTCCCTCCTGCTAAGGTTTGTGCGAAGTTGGCTGCTGGGGCCTTTCGGGCTTTGACAAACACCTTTCTGACCTCGGCTTGGTTGATGAAAATTTCGGCGTCTCCGTCCTTGGTGGCGAAGGTGACTGTTAAGTACTTCACATCTGGGCGAATGTGCAAATTCCCTTGTGTTTGCCTTCCAAGGATGGCGTTGTATGACGAAGGGACATCCATGACAATGAACCTCGTCATTGTGGAGGCAAAAATTTCTCCTTTTCCGTTGATCGAACTCCCTCTCATCATCAGGGGAAGGTCGATCCAGCCGAGGACGGGCAGCTCTGAGGGTCCTATTCCAAAGGTTGGTGAAGTAACAGGCTTGAGGTCGATGCTGGATATTCCCAAGCTTGGGAGCAGATGCGAGAATAGGACGTCGGCGTTTGATCCATCGTCAAGCAATACCCTTTTGACGTCCCAATTCCCTATTCTTGCCATGACCAACAATGGGTCGTCATGAGGGAAGATGACGGAGGAACCATCTCTTCGGGTGAGTTTTTTCGATGGGCTTTGGTACTCCATTGTTGCTATTTCCCTAGCTTTCCTCTTTCTCCCCGAGGATGGCAGTCCAGTGGTGATGGTTTGTATTACCCCCGCCGAAGGTGGGAGGCGCCTTTTTGGACTTCGGTTCCTCCTTCTGTCGGAGTCATACTCATCTTCATCAGCCTTTCCTTCCTCCTCTCTCCTTGCCTTCGGCGAAGGCATTCGCAGATAGCGCCGCAGTTGACCTTGCTTAATCAGCGACTCGATGTACTTCTTCAACTGGAAGCAGTCTTCGGTGTCGTGACCGTGGTCGCGATGAAACTGACAGAACTTCTTCATATTCTTTTTGTTGTCAGCGGTCATTGCCTTCGGTCGCTGAATCTGGGACCCCTGTTTCTCCATTGTCATGAGGATGTTGGTCCTTGTGGTGTTCAGGGGTGTAAAGTTCGGAGGAGGCTTCCTTCCCCTGATCCTCCGAGGTCGTCCTGTTTGCTCTGTCGGATACTTGGCTTGCTGGCTTGATCCTTCGGGACGGGAATGGTCGTTCTTTGGCCCCCCCATTCTTAGCTCTTCGGCTGTCATATGCTGCTCGGCTCTTCGGAAAAATTCGCCGAGCGTGTCCGAGGGGTCTTTTGAAAACTCATAAAATAGCTGCGAGTCCCTCCGAATGCCCCGTATCATGGCGAGGATGCGTATTTTTGGCCGGAAGTCTGGAACACTTAGGGCCTCTCGGTTAAATCTTTCGACATAGTCACGGATGGTTTCCCCATTCCCTTGTGCTATGTCGAACATCTGTACCGGCATCTTCGCCGTAGGACGACTTCCAATAAACTGCTGGGTGAAGGCAGTGGACAGCTCCTGGAACTCTCTGATGGTTCCTAGGGCCAGAGAGTTGTACCATGCTGTAGCAGGGCCGGCAAGGGTGACCTCGAAACATTTGCATAGAGTGGCATCGTCAGCCCTGTGCAACACCATGCTCCGTTTGTACTTCGTCAGATGGGCCTGTGGATCTGTTCGGCCATCATACGTCTCTAGCCGAGGTACCCGGAAATCACTGGGCATGGCCGCCTCGACTATTGTTCGGGTGAACGGTGACTCATCGCCACAAAAAGTTTCAGATAGTCTGGCCCAGACAGGTCTGCGGGCTACCTGTTTTTCCACCCTTTCCAACCTCGTCAATATTTTCTCCATAAGGAGTGTGGCGCTAGGCTCTTCTTCGGGGAAAGGGGATCGTCGGCATCTCGGGGAGTGAGTTTCGGGGATGGGGACCTCGCCTCAGGTGACGAACTCCTTTGGTGCGGGATTTTGGGTCGCTTGGACTCCGTCCGTCCCACAAGCCGTGCCCCGAGGGGCGTGTTTTCTGTTGAAGATTCCTCTCGTGGGTCTCCACTTCCCGAAGTACGATGAGCTGATTTAGAACTTCTCTCTCGAGGGCGCGCTGGCGAAGGAGGCCTCTGGGCCTGAGTTTGTTGTGGCCACCTTTTGTCTATCTGCTGTGCCATTTCGGCCACAACAGAACGCTGGAAGTCGCGCAGAAAACTCATAGTGATGACCAGAGGACGTTCTTCCTCAGGCAAGGAAGTCCCTGGAAGAGTTTGCTCAGTAGCCGGTTGGACTTCAGGCGCGGAGGGGGACCTCGGAAGTCCCTTGTCCTTAGAACGCCGAGTTTCAACGACGGCAACCTGAGGGTGGTTTCCCACAGACGGCGCCAAATGATGCCCTTCAGCATCTTTGTCTTGCGACATGGTGAATTCCGAGGGAGCTTCCGAGGAGGGAGAACGTCTGACGGAGAGGTTCCCCAGGTGGGAAAGTACCTGAAAGACTCCGAAAAAAGGGTTAGGAGGTCCCCGGGATGACTTTCCGGGGAGGAGCCTCCGACGCCCAAGTTAGTGTCCTGATAGTGAGTGAAGTAGTAACACTTAAATGGATATGGGGTCTGGCCTGTATATGTTTTCTGTTGTGCGAGAGTGCCGATGGCGAGAGAGCTCTGTCTTGCCAAGTCCTGTTTCCCAGTATTTATAGAAGTACCTGGCCCGTTTGGATCCTGACACGTGTTCGGTCGGATTCTTTCTGTGCTTTTTGGGCGTAGGGAACAGGTAGCCGTTTGTAGGCTCCTAGTTTTGTGGCTGAGATGGGACTTGGATGATGCCAGGGTGTCAAGCCGCCGTTTCAGGCAGCGTGTGGGCGACCTGTCAGAGGCTCCTTAAATGCTCATTAAATGCTCCTGCCTTACTCCCGAGGTCCTTTGGGCGAGGTCGCATCCTGGTACGGACGCCCTCCTTCGGGAATCACGCTAGTGGCTCGGGGAGTTCTCTAGCTCGGGAGTTCCGCCTTCGGGGAGAATCTCTCCTGCTTTCAGTAGCTGGCTCTTTTCTCCCAAAGGCGGTATGTTTGGTTCCCCGAGAGAGTCAACGACACATTTAGATAACCTGGCGTTTCAGCCGAAGTGCTTACTTCATCATGCTCGGTCTCGCTTCTGCCGAGGTCTCTGGCAATGCTTCTTTCTGAGCTACATCAGGCTCCCCGGTCAAACCTTCAGGGGAATTGATGCTGGGGGAGGCGATAGCCTTTTCGCTATCATCCTTCCCCCCCACGGTGCCTATTTATAGGTGATAGCCAAAAGGCTATCGCCTCCCCCAGCATCAATTTCCCGAAGGTTTGACCGGGGAGCCTGACGTAGCTCGGAAAGAAGCATTGCCACAGACCTCGGCAGAAGCGAGATCGGGCATGACAAAGTAAGCACTTTGGCTGAAATGCCAGGTTATCTAAATGTGTCGTTGACTCTCTCGGGGAACCGAACATATCGCCTTCGGGAGAAAAGAACCAGCTACTGAAAGCAGGAGGGATTCTTCCCGAAGGCGAAACTCCCAAGCTAGAGAACTCCCCGAGCCACTAGCGTGATTCCCGAAGGAGGGCATCCGTACCAGAGTGCGACCTCGCCCAAAGGACCTCGGGAGTACGGCAGGAGCATTTAATGAGCATTTAAGGAGCCTCTGACAGGTCGCCCACACGCTGCCTGAAACAGCGGCCTGACACCCTGACATCATCCAAGTCCCATCTCAGCCACAAAACTAGGAGCCTACAAACGGCTACCTGTTCCCTACGCCCAAAAAGCACATAAAGAATCCGACCGAACACGTGTCAGGATCCAAACGGGCCAGGTACTTCTATAAATACTGGGAAACAGGACTTGGCAAGAGAGCTCTCTCGCCATCGGCACTCTCGCACAACAGAAAACATATACAGGCCAGACCCCATATCCATTTAAGTGTTACTACTTCACTCACTATCAGGACACTAACTTGGGCGTCGGAGGCTCCTCCCATGAAAGTCATCCCGGGGACCTCCTAACCCTTTTTTCGGAGTCTTTCAGGTACTTTCCCACCTGGGGAACCTTTCCGTCAGACGTTCTCCCTCCTCAGAAGCTCCCTCGGAATTCACCATGTCGCAAGACAAAGATGCTGAAGGGCATCAATAGGGTTTTGGGGTAGGTGAAATAGTAAATGGAATAATAAATGGTAGGTGAATACAATTTAACCAGGGCGGCTCAAACTTCTTTTAATTTTTTGACCTTCATACACATTGAATCAGCTCTTCCTCAAAGCATAAGATTTGTAGATCTATTCTTTAGCTTTAAAACAATAGCTTGATCATTTAGATTTGATGTTTGTAGCTCAAGTTATGATTTTTCTACCAAAATTGCTATTTAGCACGTGGTAGAACAGATGGTCTCTTTTATAATCTAATTTTGGCAATCAACACTATCAAACTTGCTCTCGGCATGCAAAGGAGAGTTGAAGATCTATGTGTTAGCTTTTAGATGAATTTGGAATCAATCAGTTCCAACATCTACAGTTTTCTCATGAAGGATCACCAAGTGATGATTTTATCCACCTTTATAAAAAAACAATTATTTAATATATTTTATGAATAGGAACCGCATATGAACAGTAAATACGTGTATAAACAGTACAACATGAGTAACTCCAAGTATGAACAGTAAAATACATATGTGAATAGTAAAATACATGAATAGTAACTCGATGGAAAACTATTGAAATTAGAGAAATTAATCACACTCAAAGAGTATAATGATGATTTAAACCTTAATATCAATATACTTATAAGTATTCATTACACCCCCCAACCAGGTTCTTGCTAGTCCTTAGCAAGTGTAACCTAAGAAAAATAGATAAAACACATAATCTAATAGCTCGCGACATGCCATGTTATGAATATATAACACTTGTAAACTTGACTAAAAAGGTAATTAGTGAAAAGAAGAAAAGTTAAGTCCTTATTGCCTAAGGTGGAAGATCACTCCTAAGTGTTTGCATTCATTTTAAAGTGGGTTTTTTAACGGCTTACTTTATATTTCTCAATCCAAAGCTTGCAAGGAGATCCAACTTCACCCCCAATAGATTCCCAAAAGGGCCTGCATGTAAATTTAAGTCCAATGGTCTTTATATAAGGTCATAATGAGGCTGGGTTTGGTGAAATTCGGAATCAGATGAAGGCTTTTTAATGGTGTAATTTAAGAGAACTGGTAACGCAATCAACAATAAATATGAGCACCTAAAACACTAAATAACCAAAGTTTCTCAAAACAACTCTAGTCTCTTAAGTCCTCTCCCAGATACAATTCTGTATTAACTCACGAGTTTTAGAGAACAATTATGGTTGAGTTTTAAACTTACTAAATTTAAAACTTTTTTTTCTTCTCATTTTTTTTTACTTTTTTTACTCCCTTCGTTTTAAAATAGTTGTCCTCCTTTGACTAGCACAAATATGGTATTTCTTCCTTGTTCCAAAATTTCTCCCCATGATTATGTGTTTATCTATCAGAAAAAAATAGAAGAAGATGTCTTGAACATGTACTTTAACATATGTCTCACATAGGTATTTTTTTGAATTAGCATATAAAATTTTACATGAAAAGGAAATAGACCAACTTTTTTTTTCTTGAGATTGCCATAAAAGAAAAAGAGGTCAAGTATTATGAGATGGAAGGAGTATTATTATTATTATTTTATTTTTTACTTTATTTTGCAAGGGCTTTTTCTTATGGTCTCACTTTTTCCTTTTTCTATAAGAAATAATAAATTAAAATTCATTTAAAAATCAACCATCCAATGATATGCACTCAATTTTATGACTCAAGCTCAACTCATCCCAAACCTTCTATTATGAAAAAAGGTAACCTAAAATATCTTAAAATACACCTACACATTTATTCTTTATTTACTGAAAACAACACATTCATTTTAATTCCCTAATGCCCAAAATCACATAAGGTTAAACATACAGAGCTCAAGCAAGGAATAACGTTAGAAGGCTCAAAGGGGCTCATTAAGGGATAATGTACAAAATTAGTCTTTTGGTAAGTGGTTAGCCCTAAAATGCTATCTTCATCCTTAAATTTACACACAAGAAGTTAGGTTGCATAGGTTCTTAAGGTCACCCATCCAAGCAAGGTCTAGCTCAAAACATAAAGTAAGTACTCTCAACAAAGAAATCCACACATCCTAATAAACACTAGGGGCTCAAAAGTGCTCATTGGTTATTTATTTTGCTTAGATAACAAGTAACATACTTTAACTACTTTAAAAAATTAACAACCATTTTGAATTTACAAGGTATACATCCAATGATGATATTTCTATAAGCTGGGTTCCTAAATGAAAATAAACAACCTAAATTCATGCTAAATGTTCTACACATAACTATCATGAAAACATAAACTTGAACAAGGAAAAAAAATCAATAATCAACAGTACCACAAAAACAATAAAATAAAACTAAAAAAAATATGCAAGTGAAAGGATATAAGGAATCAATACTCAAGTTTTATCAAATATTTTCCTCAATCAATCTCTATACCGTAGATCAGAAATCATTGAAGTAATTTCATCACTAGGCATAGTAATTGTAAGAAAGAAAATATAGATTACTAGTTAGGTATGTCATCCAAATAGGGTTGAAACCTACCCCAAAATGTTATGACTAGCATGACTAACAGGATACGTCTCAAGAGTAAAATTACTCCTTACTCTATCATCCTAAACTAATGGCTTTTGTCTAATGGTTTTAATATCAGTATGAGAAAAATTATCCTAAAAAAAATCAAATGTTAACTATCCCTCCCCTCAACTAGATTAAGACATTATTCCCAATGTCAAAATATAGATAAAAAGAGTAAAGAAGAAGTTACCTGAAATGGTAGTTATTGAAATTGAAAAACCTGAAATAATTTAAACCAAAATAAAGAAAATGCTAAAAGTAAAACTAATAGACAAGATATTATAAACAATCCACAAGTCCATATTGCTCTTTTCCATAGTACTTCATCACTTATTAAGATTAACAACCTATAAAACAAAAACAAAAATAAAATGACATTAATGTACAGTAATTGTGATTGTGGTTCACATCTTTCACTGAATTTATGTCCAGTAATAGCTTTAATGCTTTCTATGAGTCGGGGATTTGCTTCCCATCCAGTTTTCTTACAAACTGGCAAATAGGGTCTTTTGAAAGTCATATTTCTAGGACTATAATGCTCTCGTTCTTTACAAAAAATACTCCATAAACTAAGTTCATTTTGCACTAATCCACAAGAATGCATCTCAAGAGTCAATTGGATATCATCCAACGAATCCTTACTTAGGCCATTCTTAATGAATTGTATTTTATCTTCTTGATTATCAGACACTATCCCTAAAGAATGACATCTAGTATTACAAGTAAATCGACCACATTTGTAACAACCTCGTAACCTTTTGCTCTTCGCTTTCTGGCATAACAGCTTTTGCCTAAGCCAAGTATGTGGGACACAACTGAATTTGGGATTTCACCAGCCAAACAGACCTTAGCTTCAATTAACCAACGTATATTTTCAGGAATGCTCTTGTGTATCAAAACTCTTAATCTTTCACATCAGCTTGGTAAATCCTTTTAAAAACAATTATAGGGAGAAAGGGAAAATATTTTTATAAAGTAAAAAGAACAGAATCCATTTTTAAAAAGAAATTAATAGAAGTATAGAGAGAGAAAGAACTTAGTTATTATGGGAAACTGAAATAACCAATTTGAGAATCACGAAGTACCATATCTACCACTTAACCGGGAAAAAAATGATAATGAAAAAAAATGAAAATGAAAAGAAAAGAAAAGAAAGAAAAAGGACTATCTAAAAAAATATTGATAATTACTTACCATGGTCATTTTGAGGATCATTGAGATGAACAATTTCTTCCAGCAAATCATGACTTTCTAAAAATGGTTTAACTCTTTATCTATTTACTTTAAACACATTACCATTTTTAGGATTTTTAATATCAATTGCCCCATAAGGTTAAACATGTTTTACAACAAAAGAGTTACTCCATCTATATCTCAATTTTCCAAGAAATATGTGAAGTCAAGAGTTATAAAGTAGAACCTTTTGACCAACCTCAGTCATTTTTCTAAAGATTGTTTTGTCATGAAAAGTTTTGGTTTTAGCTTTATATATTTTTGAATTATTATATGCATCATTTCTCAACTCCTCAAGCTCATTTAGTGCAACCTACTCAAAACACTAGCATCATCAAGATTTGAACTGGAAGCTTTAATTGCCCAGTAAGCTTTCTGTTCAAGTTTTATAGACAAATGATAAGGTTTTCCATAAACTAACCTATAGGGAGACATACCCAGCAAAGTTTTAAAAGTAGTGCGAAAAGCCTAAAGTACATCAATCAATTTTAATGACCAATCCTTTCAATTTGGGCTGACTGTTTTATTTCCCTATTTGCTAGTTCTACTTGTCTGCTTGTTTGTGGTGGTACCAGGTGGTAACTTTCTGTGTGATACCATATTTCTTCTATAAAGATTCAAATGGTTTGTTACAAAAAATGTGTTCCCCCATCACTTATTATGGCCCAAGGAATTCCAAACCAACTCAAAATATTTCCCTTCAAAACTTTAAACATAGTTTTATGATCATTATTTCAACATAAAGCTACCTCTACCCATTTTGACACATAATCCACTACAACTAAAATGTACACAAATCCAAATGATAGTGGAAATGGTCCCATAAAATCAATTCCCCAGTAATAAAAAATTTCAATCACAAGAATAAGAGTTAAAGACATCATGTTTCTTTTCGAAATGAACCTTAATTTTTGACAATTTTCACAGGCTTTGCAGAATGCATATGCATCCTTCAAAAAAGAGGACCAGTAAAATCCAGACTACCAAATCTTTGCAGCTATTTTCTTTGACGAAAAATGCCCCCTACATGCTTTTGAGTGACAAAATTCAATGACATTTTTTACCTCATCATCGGGTATGCATCTCTGGAATATTTGATTATGGTAGTATTTGAAAAGATAAGGGTTATCCTAGTAAAAGTTTTTCACCTCATGTAAAAATTTCTTCTTATTTTGGGCACTTCATTGAACTGACATCCGTCCTGTCACAAAAAAATTGACAATGTTAGCAAACCAAGTAGTGTATTGACAGAAAATAAAAATTCATGAGGAAAAAAATCATTTATGGGTGTAGCCTCCATTGTTGAATCCATTGTCAGCCTTGACAAATGGTCAGCGACAACATTTTCGGTGCCTCTTTTATCCTTGATCATAATGTTGAATTCTTGAAGTAATAGGATCTAATGTATCAACCTCGGTTTAGCATCTTGCCTTGAAATTAGGTACCAGGCAGTAGAATGGTTGGTGTAAACAATGGTTGTTGAACCTATTAGATAAGAACAAAATTTATCCAATGCAAATATTACTGCAAGTAGTTCTTTCTAAGTCACAGTGTAGTTTGTTTGTGTACTATTCAAAGTTCTACTTGCATAATAAATTACATATGATTTACCTTCCTTTCTTTGTCCTAGAACAACACCAACTACATAATCACTAGCAGCACACATTACCTCAAAAGATAAGGACCAGTCTGGGGGTTGCATGATTGGAAAGGATGTTAAAAGACCAATTAACTTATCAAAAGAATTTTGGCATTCTTGAGTCCATAAAAATGAAGCATCTTTTACAAGGAGGTTGCAAAGAGGTCTAGATATTTCACTAAAGATTTTAATAAACCTTTAATAAAATCTTGCATGTCCCAAGAATGAGCGAATTTCCCTAACTATTTTGGGTGGAGGTAACTGAGCAATGAGCTTTACCTTTGCTTTATCAACTTCAATTCCTTTGGAAGATATGGCATGACCTAAAACAATACTAGAAGTGACCATGTAATGAAATTTTTCCCAATTTAGTACCAAGCCTATTTCTTCACATCTTTTTAAAATATTTTCCAAGTTTTCAAGACAATTTTCAAAAGAATTTCCATAAATAGTTAAATCATCCATGAAAACTTCAAGACATTCTTCAATCATGTCACTGAAATTACTTAGCATATATCGTTAAAATGTTGCTGGAGTATTGCATAGTCCAAAAGGCATACATCTAAATGTAAAGGTTTCAAAAGGACAAATGAATGTAGTCTTTTCTTGGTCCTCAAGTGCCACTAGAATTTGGTAATAACCAGAGTAGCCATGAATAAAGTAATAAAAAGGATGTCCTGCTACTCTTTCTAAAATTTGGTCCAAGAAAGGTAATGGTAAATGATCTTTTTTGGTGGCAAGATTTAATTTCCTACTCTCAGAATTTAAACTTGGCCTAAAATGATGAAAATTTAAGGTGAGGGACTCAATTGAACAAATGGAACTTTTGGTGGTTAGGCTCAATTGCCCAAATGTAAGAAATTAAGAGACTAAGAGGGGGATTAGCCAATTTTAAAGGCATTAGATGCCATGGCTGCCACCTCCCTCTATTTTCCATTATTTTAATCCACCTCCCATCCAACTCATTACTTAGGATTCCTTCCTCCACCTACTTGTCCCCCACTTTTGACAAATTCACCCAACTTTCACCAAAGGCTTCCAATTTGTCTCCCACTTTGTCTCCCACTCACCCCATGTGAATCACATGATTTCCCTCACTCTCCCCTTCATATGGATGACCATTACATGCCAAAAAAACACTCCAATTACCTCATTTAACTCTTCTCCATCTCTCTCTACAATCTCTCACTAAAACTCCTTCATTTTATCCCTCAAAATTTGCCTTAAACTCTAAAACACTCTTCCAAACTTCTTCTTCCTTCTAAATTCAGCCAAGACTCATTCTTAAGCATCCTTAAGATTTTACCAAGTGTTCTTGGTGTCTACAAACTCTTAAGAACACCTCGAACAAGAATCAAGAAGCAGATTGAAGAAAGGAGACATTTTTAGAAGTCATCAACTAGGAGGAGTTTCGGCCAAGTATTGTTCTTGGCATTCTTGAGTGTGAAGCAAGCTTCCTTATTGGGAAAAAGCTTCTAAGGCCTTCCAAGGCAAGGAATCAAGTGGTGGATTCAAGAAAATATGAGCGAGAGCTTGAAGGAAATCAAGCCGAAGGATTCGGCCATACCTCATTTGGTTGAGGTATTGTGTGTTCCACCAAGTTTTCTTGGTATATGTAAGCTTTTGAGCTATGGTGATGCAAGAATATACTTGATAATGCTTCGGCCATTGTAGGTTATTGAGCTAGAAACCAAATTTTAGCTACAACAAGCAAGGAAAAGTAAGAAAAACAAGCTACTAAAAGCTTACAGGCAACGAGGGTTGCAAACAATTTGGTAAGGATTTTGATACTCTTTTGAGTATTTCGGCCCTTGGGTGATGGATATTTGACACCATGTGATCCTAAGGTGCTATAGAGGGCTATGTTTTATTGATTAGGCAACTATGTGCTAGCTAGCTCCATGCAAGCATTATGGCTAAGAATCAGGTCGGCCAACTTAATTCCCAAGCATAAAGAGATCTCAGATTAATACGGACTAATAAATGGTTAATCAAAATTACAGAAAATATGCTCATGCTTGCTCTGCCCTGATGGATTTCGGGAGCCAAATAGCGCAGCGAAATTTAACCGAAACCCTCCAGGATACAAGTGAAACGGGGTAAACCGGATGTTCGAAAATTTTCATACCTAATTTTCGATTGAGATCTCTCACTCAACTGTAGAGTCGAATCACTAAACCTGAACAGTTGACATGTTCAGGCTCTCTATGATCACTATGAGAATCACTTATGACACTCATATAACAATCCATGTAGTGTTCTCATGGTGGGTCGGTCCAGTACACAAGTTCTCCAACTTGTACCCATATGTAGACTACATATCTCATATTAGTCTTCACATATGCTAGTCGTTATGTATTATTGCAACCCGCTCCACAATAATACTAGACCAGGGACATTTAAGAATATCATTATTCTAGGGTTACGATTATTTTTGTTAAGTTACGCAGAAACAAAACAACAAACATAATTGTTGGATTAATGCCTTAAAAAAATATCATGACTCAATGTGCAAAAATACAATCATCTCATGATTGGCTTTTGGGCACAACACTAACATGTCATGGGAATATGATGTTAAGTGGTGTGTGTGTGTTTATGTGTTTCTATGTATGGTTGTGCTTACTGACCCCGATTATTATTATATGCATATATCCTATATTTTCTTTATCTTAGTATTTTCTTTGCAGGAGCTTGGATTATATTTTTCCAAGATATACTTGTGCTATGTTAGGCTCTATGAGCTGTATGGAATCCTTACTGAGTTTTACTCACACCCTTCTCTACTTAATGTAGGAAAATGAGCACTAGAATGGAACTAAGATCAAGAGTATTTTATACTCTTTTTGTTGGTAAAAAGGTTTGTGTGTGTAAATATGTGTTTGCTCAATATTCTAAGTATTCTAAGTGTTGTGGGCTACTTGTGTAACAAGCTAATAAGTGTGGACTTTATGTGCAGGACTTGGAGTCTAGATTGTAGGAACAAAGTCTCTAAGATGGAAATGTGTTCCATGTGTGATTTGCCAAGTATAAACATGTGCTATGAATTTTGGTTCATCTTAAAAACCAAATTTGTGATTCTAAGTATTTATGGACCCTTTCAGGTACTTAAGTAAAATGGTGTGCTAAAATCAAATCTAAGTAGATTCAGCCATGTTGTATGTCTATGGCATACATGTGAACTCTTGGACATTCTTGTTGATAATCATCCTTGGTCCTAAGTAAAAAGTTGATAGATATGCATGATCATGTGTTCTAAGCCCATGTTTGAAATATGGAATCATGTATGTCTAGGCTTTATATGTATGTTTAAAGATGAACATTAAGTAAACATGAGCTAGAAAGGAAATACATGCCTATAACGAGCTAAAATGGTAACCAATGGAATTAAAGACATGTATGTGTTTATGTGCAATAGTGGGTTACCAAGACACATATGAGTATGTAAGACATATTTATTATAAACAAGTTTTCCACAGTTGGAATCTAGTGTTTTGGTTGCCATGCATGTTCTTGGCTATGTTTGATAACAAGCTTGAAATGAACACATAAGTTCCGCATAAGTACTAGCTTGTTTTTTAGAGCATAATATAAACCTTTAAGTTAATAATTAATGAGCTAGCGCTACTAATATCCTGGGGTTCATGCCCGCATGTTTTGATAAGGATTAAAGGCCCCATATATGGAAATTCCACTACATAATTAAGTAATTGGGCCCAAATAGGCCAAGGGCTAGGCTGGGCATGACAATTAACTCCTGGTCTTGTGTACGAGCATTGTCAACAACTTTGCCCCTTTCCGAGCCTACTCCAACACTTGAGCCTATTCAAACATCTTTTCCTAAGCCTACATGAACATCTAAAATAGCTACACCTCATCTAGAGCCAAATCCTCAACGATCAACTTATGTTTCTCACCCTCCTGATCGGTATGGTTTTACTCATACTTCTCTTAATACTTCTTTATCTCCTATCCCAATTCAGTCACGTTATTTTGAAATTGAAAAAAAAAATTAGTTTTGGCAAAAGGCTATGGATGAACTAAGTACTGTCCAATAAAATCATACATGAGATCTTGTTCCTTGTCCCTTAAATGGTAAAACAATTAGTTGTAGATAGGTTTACTTAGTAAAGCTAGTTGTTGATGGGACTTTGTACCATTATAAGGATTGATTGGTTACTTTTGGTAATAAGCATGAATATAGGAAAAATTACAAGGGGACATTTGCCCCTGTAGCCCAAATGACAGTAGTTTGAATTGGTCTTCCTATTACAGCTTCATAAGGCTGGTCTCTTTATCAGATGGATGTTGAAAATGCTTTTCTTCACAGTGACCTTAAAGAGGATAATTACATGGCACCACTGCCAAGCTTGCTTGTTTTTTGTTTTTCTACTATGTGGAAGTTAAAGTGATCTCTTCATGGCTCAAAACAAGCTCCTCATGCATGGTTTTGAGAAGTTTTGCTTGACTTTTTCGCAATTTTCCTTTCTTCACAGCCAATATGTTAACTCTCTATTTCTTTGTAACATTTCCATGGGCATTGTTCCTCTACTAGTTTATGTCAATGGCATTGTCATCACTAGTTCAGATTCAGCATTAATTACTCGACTTCAGCAGCATCTTCAAGCCTTCTTCCATATGAAGGATCTTGGCCCTTTTATGTATTTTCTTGGTTTAGAGGTGCATACAAATTGCTCTGGTATTTGTGAACTAGTACAGATATACACAAGACTTAATTAACCTAGATAAACTTTAGGATTCTCCATTTGTAAATACTTCATTAGAGCTGAATGTGAAGTATCACCTTGAGGAAGGTGATCTTCTATCCGATCCCACTATGTATAAATCGCTCATCGAAAATTTGAACTACTTGAAAATAACACTACCTAACATATCCTTTATTGTTCAATTAGTTAGGCAATTCCTACAATCTCTTCTTCATCTTCTTCTCGTAGCTATTTAGCATATTATTCGGTATCATCAAGGTATACCTCATCATGGCCTATTCTTTCATGCAAGTTATACATTTTGGCTACTTGCCTTTAGTGATGCTGATTAGGCTAAGTGTCCCATTTGATGTTTTGTTATAGGATAGTGTATGTTTCTTGGTGATTCTTTGATTTCATGGAGGAGTAAAAAGTAGGATCATGTTTCTACATCTTTTACTGAATCTAAATATCAAGTTATGTCTGCTGCTTTCTCAGAGATTTTTTGATTTCATGGTCTTTTAGCGGAGCTTTGGCTTCACTTAAGTAGCTCCCATACCTTTGCATGCCAACAACACAAGTGCCACATATATAATAGCTAAAGCAACAAGTGCCATATATATAATAGCCAATGCTATGTATCATGAACATATGAAGCATATTAAGGTATACTTCCATTTTATTCTCGAGGCCTTTGATACTAATGACATTTCTATACCTCATGTATTGACAAACCCCCAAGTAAATGATATTTTAACCAAGGCCTTGACTTGCCAACATCATTGTTTTCTTGTCAATAAATTGATGCTTCTTGATCTTTTAGCATCAATTTAAAAGGGGGGATGTCAGCCAACTCTATTAAGTGGACATCCATACTTAGTCTATCTAACCCTAGAATCTTGCTTATACATTAGCCATTAATAGTTTGCAAAAATTAGACAAGAATCAAATAATGATGTAATAGCTGAATCACAGCCTTTGTCATTAACTTGTAATCAAGTCTTTATTTTCTATATTATGGAAGGGACCCTACATCAAAAAGGGGTAGTTTTTTTATTAACAATTTAGTCCTGTATAAAACTCAAGATACCATAAAGTCTAGCTTTAGCACATTTCATAGTATCCAAAGGATAAACAATGAAAAAAGGGCAAAATTTACCACTTAAGCTTATAGGGGATAGTAATTTTACCATTGAACTTTGTTTGCAGGCAAATTTGCCATTAACATTTTTCTTATGAGTAGCTTTGCCACCAGTTGTTAAATACTAAGAATATTCTATTTGTTTACAGAATATACCAGGGCATAACTCTTAAGCTAGTCCCAGAAAATTTTATCCTTAACGCTTAGTTACCCAAACCTTTTATAACACCAAAATGAGTCAAAAACAAGTATTTGACCATAGACTTAAGTCTTCTTGTTTACACCTTCTTCTTTGTTGCCGAGCAACCCGTATTTCCACTAGCATCAATACTTTGCTTTGGAACTGCAACACCTCGAGATTTAGTCTCACCTACATGAATTAAATCCTATATGATCATGGTTTGTTATAAGGAGCATTGTCAGGATGCGTGGAAGACTAGAGTTAGTGACAGTGGTGGAAATGGTAGATGGTGGCGAAGGGTATAGAGGGTTGTTGGAGCAAAGATGATAGAAAAAAAAGCATAGATTTAGAAACTTATGGATCAGGGTGTTAGGTAAAGAAAACTTAGAATTGAAATTTACATTTTTCACATTTTTTCATATTTTGCATGTAATCAATTGCAATGGGCAGTTGAAGACTTGCTCCCAATACAAAATATTGATGAAAAATCTGTATCTTTCAAAAAGATTAACAGCAAATTTGCTTGAAAAGAATTAGTGGCAAAATTACTTTCTCTCCATAAATTTTAGTGGCAAATTTTTCCCATTTTGCAAATTGATAGTCGAAGGGCTATTGCCTGAAGGACCTTCAGGCAAATGAGGGCCTAACACCACTCTTGGATAGTAACTCAGCCAACCTCAAGAAGACCGCTTATCACCTTCAGTAGTAGGAATGTCTCCCGAACACAATTTTACCTTCGACAGGCCCTATAGGGACCTTGGAAGAAGACGACAAACATTTAGCCCCTAGGGACCAGTGACATAGACCTTCTACATGCCCATGACTAATAACTGAGCATAACTGTCTGAGGCCAGCTCGAGACACTTTTCCCCGAGGTACGGACTGAAGGTCCCTCAAATCTGATCGACCACATGTCCCAATCTCTTATCAAGCAAAATGGCCTTCTCCCCAAACTCCCTATATATACTTAATTGGCTTTTCGGTAAAGAAGATATACTTTCTTACTACTCTGAAAAAACTATTCCCTATATACTCACTTGAGCGTCAAAGGTCCTTTCCCCTGTAATACTTCGATGAACCCCCTGACCCCTATTTCACCTTATTGCAGGTGCTATTCAAGCTAGGATACTCCATAAGCCACCATGTCAAACATAGATGATGTCTTGGAGCATCATTTGGCGTCGTTTATGGGAAACTCATCACAGATTGCTATTATGGAAACTCAGTGTTCTAAGGAAAATGCAGTTCCTAAGTACCAGTCCACACCTGAGCCTCAAGCAACAGCAGATCTACCACCTTCGGAGCCTTTTTTACCTAATGATGGGTGCCCTTTCATCATCACGATGGGCTTTCTATGTGATTTCTAGCACTTCATCATGGTTGAAATGACTCAACAGTTGGACAAGCGATGGTCACAAGCTCGATTGTATAGGACGACACCTTCCCTTGAAGCTTACCCCGAATGAGGCCGCTAGTCACCTCGATAAAGCACGAGCAGTGACAGCTATGATGGGCAAAATGACCCTCAGGCTTAACTAACCAAGTAAATGAGGGGCATGGTGCTACATAGGGCTTACGGTGCCACACTCTGCAAGTGATTTGAGGTAACATTGTCTGGGCCTACCACTGCTTAGTATAACTCCCTGGCACCTGGAACAATTACGGGATTCCAAGAGCTATCCACAACATTTACCCAGTAATTCATCAGAAGTAGGCCAACGGTGAAGGTTCCTATTCAGATGTTGGATATAGCTCAGAAAAATGGGAAAACCATTCGTGACTATGTCGAAAGATTTAATCTCGAGGTCCTTTAGTGTCCCTGGCTTTCAACCAGAGATCCAGATTTTGGCAATGATTCGAAGGCTCAAAAGCGATTCCTAGCTTTTCTATGAGTTTTCAAAGGATCCCCTAGAGACATTAGGGGAGTTCTATCAAAGGGCCGAACAGCACATGATAGGTGAAGAATTGAGAATTAGAGGACCGAAGGCGAGCAATCAGTCTCTTGAAGGTCAAAATCCCTAACCTCGGTATCAAAACGAATGAGGGGGAATACCTCAGAAAACTCAAAGCAAAAGGCCACTGGCGTTCACTATCTTGAGCACAACAAAGACTAATAGTTGGATGGCCTTAGAAAAGCAATGGACCTCAATCCAATGCCCAAAGCCCATGACCTCAGATAACAAGAAAAATATAAAAAAGTATTCCCAATTCCAACGGGACCATGGCTATGACAGTGAAGAATATTTTCAGTTAAGGAAGTACATTGAAACCTTGATTAATCAAGGGAAACTTTAGTGGTACTTGCGAATGCCCTCGCCTAAGCCACAAGAGAAAAGAGAGGAATGGAGAAGGGCTGAAGATAAAGAATATGACCTTGATAGATGTTGCCCGAACCGAAGTCCTAAGAAACATCCTCCTCCTTTGAATGGGGTCATCCAAACAATCACTATGGGAAGACCTTCAACTAAGAGAAAGATGAAGGTAGGAGAAATAGGCATGATAGAATTTGACAATCCCACAAACAAGCTCACCCGAAGGGATGGCTCAATGGTAAATCTTTCACATGATGATCTTCCCCTAATCACGGCTAGAATCAAGAACTGGGATGTCAAAACAGTACTTTATGATGACGGTTCAAACACTAATGTCTTATTCACCCATTTGTTGCTGAGCTTGGGTATTCCCAAAAGTGGGCTTAAGCCTATAACTTTACCCATAGAACTCTCAGTCTTAGGATGGATCGACCTGCTATTAATGGTAAAAGGCACCTTAGTTGACTCAAGGGAAGAGCTCTTCACTTCCACTATGACAAGGTTCATCGTAGGTTCATCGTCATAGATGTCCCTTCGTCCTAAAATGCCATCCTCTGCAGACAAACTCAGGGCAATCTCCACCTCAGAACTTATGTGAAATAGTTAACAGTCACATTTGAAACAAAAGAGAAAGATGCAGAAATATTCATCGACCAGGCCAAAGCAAGGCAAACTCCTTCCAAAATCTATGTTCAGAGCATGAGAAAAGATGGCATGCTCACTGAAAATAGGCTGGGGAAGGAAAAGTATGAAAATAAGAAGATAAAAAACTAAGAATCTGAAACTAGTTGCTAGTCGAAGTACCTAAATGGGGAAACATCTGGTGGAAGAGGAAAATGACAAGCTTGTATCTTTTTTATTAATGAATAGGGATTTATACACTTACTTCCCAAAGGATATGGCTGGAATAAACCCGGACATAATCCAGCATTGCCTAAAAGTAAGTCTCGAAGTTAAGCCCATTCAATAGAAAAAGTGTAGCATATCATCACACAAGAATGACATTATTCAAAAAGAAAATTCAACGACTCTTGGAAGCAGGTATAATAAGGTAAGTTAAATATCTTGACTAGCTTAGCAACATCAATGCTACCACCAAGGAAGGAAGTGACAAACTCCGAATATGTATCAACTTCATGAGTGTCAATGATGGTTGTGCTAAAGACTCATATCCCCCGCCTTCAATCGATCAGTTGGTAGATTCCACTATAGAATATGGATTATTGAGCTTCCTCGACATGTTCAGTAGGTATCACCAAACTTGGATGAACCTTGAAGATGGGGAGAAAATGACATTTATGACTGACGTAGAAACATACTGTTACGTGAGAATGCTGTTCAACCTCAAGAATGCAGGAGCCATATATCAGTGGCTGATGAACAAGGTGTTCGTTTCCTAGATCGGCAAGAATATGGAAGTATATATCAATAACATGATAGCTAAAAGCAAACTATCAAACAATCACATCAAAAACTTACAGGAAACATTCTAGCAGCTCCAAATATTTAGAATTCATTTTAATCTTGAAAAATATGTATTCGGAGCAACAACTAGAAAGTTCCTTGGTTTTATGGTGATGCGAACCCCTATGGTATAATGACCATGAAACGCGCCCAAGATGAGATTCAAGCTCCACAAGACATCAAAAAGACTGGGTTTAAAACCCCCACCCCTAATCAACCTGTGATTAGAAACTAGAAGTATAGAACTCCAAGAACACAAGTAAACTTGTGCACCAAGGCAGTCCACAAAGAACCAAAGAGAAAACCTCTCCAAAGAGCAATATTATTTCGGCATTAATCTGTGTGTTTACATCCAGAATATGTGCCTTTATATAGGCCTAAACTAGGGTAAAAATCTGGGCAAAATTCGCAGCCCAAGTCACCTAGGAAACCTAGTTACAAAGGACTCAAGAAAACCCAGTCCAATTAGGATTCCTAAACCCTTTCTAACTTGTTTTGTGTATGCAGCGTATGCCACCTGTCCTAAGCGACCTGAATTAATTTCATAGCCTAAATAACATCCTAAATAATGTATCTAAACAGGAATTGAACGAAAATAAAATGCAAATACAAGATTAAACCCGAAAACCCCCAAATAGCCTTTTCGGGTGCATTTTTGGGCACTTTAGGGCTTTCACTTGTATCTTCAGCTCCCAGCTTGAATCTTTGAGTTCCAATGACATGAATCTTCCTCTTAGATGTGGAAAAAGAGGTCTGGAAAGTTAGAGCTCAAAAATCCAGCTTATGGGCACAAAATGCATCAAGAACACTTAAGGTGGCTCAAATGGTGCACTTTGAGTGGTGTCCTTGGTGTCCTTATTTTGTGACTTGTCTAAGCACTCCAGAACTGAGTACCAAGCATATCCATCCTCTCCATATGGTGTCTTGAAATTTCCAGCAGCTCCTTATGAAGTTTCATGTCCATTCTCCATGAAGAAACTTGAAACAAAGGCTTGTAGTGCACTTGAGAGCTCCTTAGCTTTCTTCCTTGTCATAGGTCCACTAGAAACCTTCAATGGGTCCTTGCCTTCTCCAAGTGTGCCTTCCTTGATCATATCATATGGTATCCCAGAGAGGCATAGATCCTAATCTAGAAAAAATCAAGATCCTGCTTAGATCCCTAACACCCATAACTATCAAGGATATACATAGGCTCATTGGGAGAATAACGGCGCTTAGCAGATTCATATCTAGATATGTAGATCGGTGTCAACCTTTCTTCAAAGTACTAACCAAGGCATTAAAAAGTGATGTCAAGCCAAGCTCCAAAAAACACCCTTAGAATGAAGAGTGTCGGAAATGTTGGGATGAACTAAAAAACTACATGTCTCACTTACTGATACTTTAGTAACCTAAGGAGAAAGAACTTCTCATACTTTTTCTTGCCATTAGTGAAAAAGATGTAAGTTCAGTCCTTGTCAGGGAAGAAGGAAGAAAGTAATGGCGAGTATACTACGTCAAAAAGTCTTTACACATGGTCAAGATAAGATACACAATATTGCAAAAAGGAATCTATGCCTTAGTCACTGCAAGTAGAAGAATTCGGCCATACTTTTAAGGACAGTCCATCATAGTGAGAAGTAATTTGCCTCTTTGGCACATCATGAAAAAAGGTAAATCATTCGGGATGATTATCAAAGTAGTGTGTTGAGCTTAGGGAACATGACATCATATATGAGCCAAGAAAAGTGATTAAGACCCAGGCCTTAGCAGATTTTATAGCCAAATTACCAGAAATTGAGCATGTCCTAAAGAACCTTGGAGACAGGGATTCCAAATGGGTACTCTTCATAGATGGGGCTTTAGTAGGGTGCTAGTTGATAGCCGAAGGGCTAATCACCCTAGAACATTCGAGGAACAGCTCCGCACCACCCTCAGGAAGGACTAGGAACCATCTTCGGATGAAGACACAGCAGACCTCGGTACTGTAGAACGTCACCTTCAGATACCCTCTTGACCGACCTCAGAAGTGGGAGTCTATTAACCTCGGAATAAGAATTTCTCCCGAACATAGTCTAGACCTCCGAAGGGCTATCTTTACCAACCTTAGAGATAAATACAATCCCCGAAGGGGTCCTACAGTTACCGAAGAGCTCTATCAGAAAATGACAAAAATGGTTAAGGAACCTCTAACAAAAACCTCATCCATGCCCTCTGAGCATAACTACCTACGGACAGTTAAAGATACCTCTCTCCAAAGGTACAGACCGAATTTGGCCGACCACGTGTCCCAATCTACTTTACTCGGGTATTGAACTTCTCATTTGAGCACCCTATAAATACTTAGAAGGCTCCCAGGTAATAGAGGACACTCTTTTTTCTGCTCTTGACTCATAGCAACTTCTCTCCCATATACTAACTTGGGCATCAAGGGCTCCTTCCCAGGAAAATACTTCGGGGAGCCCCTAACCCACATTCTTCAAGTCTTGCAGGCATCTCTTTACCGAAAGTCTCTCTCAGGCCTAGCATGTCCTACAATCAAGATGTCATCGGGCATCATTGGGTGCTGTCTGTGGGAACTCATCCCTAAGTCACCATTGTGGAAACTCGGCGTTCCAAGGACAAGGGACTCCCAAGGTCCCAGTCTGCACCGGAGACTCAAGCAACGATTGAACAGCTTGTAGTGGAGACTTCCCTGCTAGAGGACGAGCATCCTCTAACGGCTATAATAAATTTTTTACATGACTTTAAGCGCTCTATTGTGGCCGACATGACACAACAACTCAACCAAAGGTGGTCCCATGCAATTTCAAAAGGAAGGGCGCCTTCCCTAGACGTCCATCCAGAGAAAAGCCATAAGTTAACTCACCAGAGCTCCTGTAATGGGAGCCCTCATGATGAGTCCTCAACTAAGAACATACCATCCCGGGAACCCCATGCTATAGGAGCAAGGTCGAAAGAGCCCAGGAACTCCTATCGGTGAAGTTCATCCTCGGATCAAAAGTCCCCATCCTCGCGCCATCGAAGTTACTCACCAAGAAAATGGCAATATTCTCCCCTGTCGACGACTCCCAGGCAAAAGGGAGAAAAGGGCACCACCATCCTGATGGAGAAAATCCTGGAAAGGTTGGAAAAAGTGGAAAATTAGGTCTCCTAGAAGCCTGTCTAGTCAAGGCTATCAGAGACCTTCACCGGAGAAGAATCCCCCTTTATCCGGGCGATAGTAGAAGCACCAATGCCTAGTGACTTCCGAGTTCTAAGCCCAGAGACATATGATGGGCACAATGACCCCCAAGCCCACCTGACAAAGTATAGAAGGAGTATGGTGTTGCATGGTGCCGACGATGCCACCTTTTGCAAATGTTTCGAGGTCATCTTGTTAGGCCCGGAACTGTGTGGTACAACTCTCTAGCGACAGGGACAATAATGGGTTTTCAGGAGTTGTCTACTACCTTCAACCTGTAGTTCATCAAAAGCAGGCCAATGGAAAAGATGCCAATCCAGATGTTCGACATAGCCTAAAAGAATTGGGACACCATTCCGGACTAAGTGAAAAGCTTTAACCGATAAGCCCTCAATGTGTGGGACTTCCGCCTTGAGATCTGAATCCTAGCCATGATTAAGGGACTAAGGAGGGGCTCACAGCTCTTCTATGAGTTCTCCAAGGATCCTCTTGACACTCTCGGAGAGTTCTACTGAATGGCTAAGCAGCACATGATAGCCGAAGAGCTAAGGATGGGCAGCCCAAAGTTCAACCATAATCACTCCGAGGGTCAGAGTCACCAACCCCGGTATTCTGCCAAGGGAGGAGGCAGACCTCAGAAAGCAAAGGGCAAGAGGCCAGTATCATCCACCCCCTGAACACTACAAGAATGAACATCCTGATGGCCCTGGAAAGACAAGGAACTGCAATCCAACTTCTGAAGGCCATGACCTCGGACAGTAAGAAGAACATTAAAAAATTTTGTTAATTTCATCGGAACCACGGGCACAATATCGAGGATTACTTCCAACTAATAAAGTATATTGAATCTCTGATCAAACAAAGGCAACTTAGGTGCTACTTGCGGATGCTATCGCCCAAAGACTAGGAGAGAAAAGAAGAGGAGAGAAAAGAAGAAGAGAGGAAAGAAGAAGATTAGGACTATGATTCTGACAGACATCAGAACCAAAGTCCCAGGAAACACCCGCCACCTCCGGTAGGTATAATCCAGACAATCATAACTAGAATACCCTTAGCTGAGAGGAAAAGAAAGACATGGGAAATCGCAATGATGGAATTCGATAAACCAAGGAACAAGCTTATTTGGAAGGATCGATCTACGTTAAAGTTTCCCCATGATGATCGTCTTCTAATCATGGCAAGGATAGGAAGCTTGGACGTCAAGAGAATGCTCCTAGATGATGGCTCAAATGCTGACGTCCTCTTCGCCCATGTGTTGCCGAAACTAGGCATAACAGAAAATGATCTCAAACCGATGACATCTCCCACATTCAGAGTAGGACCAGCAGAACTCCCTGTACAAGGATGGGTTGATCTCCCGCTTATGCTGAAAGGCACTTTCGGTGAAAATAGGAAAGGAGCTCTTCGTATCTACTATGAAAAGATTCATAGTCATAGATATGTCATCATCATATAACGCCATCCTCGAAAGGCAAACACAAGACAATCTCCATCTTCAAACAAACATCAAATACCTGGGATCACTTTCAAAGCAAAAGGAGAAGACATGGAGATATTCATTGACCAAGTAGAGGTTAGGAAGGTGTCTGTCAAAGCAAGAAAAATTCCCCCTGAAGTACATGCACAAACTATAGGGGAAAAGGGTACCACTGCCGAAGAAGCTACAAGGATGGAAAAAGATGGCAAGAAAAAAGAAACTCAGGATATAGAACTAGTCCCTGGCCAAAGTACCAGTGTAGGGAAACAATTGGCCGAAGGGGAAAATGAAAATCTTGTATCCCTTTTGTTAATGAACAAAGATCTTTTTGCTACTCACCAAAGGAAATGTCCAGAATAAATCTGGACATAGCCCAACACCATCTTAAAATGCGTCCTAACTCAAAGACTTTTCGGCAACAAAAGCGTAGCCTTTTGGTACAAAAGAACTACTTCATTAAAGAAGAAGTTCAAAGACTCTTGGAAGTCGACATGATAAGGGAAGTCAAATATCCCGAGTGGCCAGCAACGTCATTGTCACCACTAAGAAAGGAACCAATAAGCTCCGAATGTGTATTGATTTCTGAAATGTCAATGACGCCTGTCCTAAGGACTCATACCCTCTGCCCTTAATAGATCACCTAGTCGACTCTATGGCTACGTATAGCTATTAAGCTTCCTAGATGCCTTGGTGTCAAAGTTAGGTATCGTCTACTACAAAAATCCATCTATGCCTTGGTGCTGGCAAGTAGAAGACTTCGACCTTATTTCCAAGGGCATCCCATCACAGTGCGAAGTAATTTCCCTCTTCAAGATGTCATGAGGAAGGTAGACCAAGCAAGCCTATTTTCTAAGTGGTGCATCGAGCTTGGTGAATATGATATCACCTATAAACCGATGAGGGCAATAAAGGCCCAAGCGCTGGTAGATTTCATTGCTAAGGTACCTAAAACCAAATATACCCAGAGGACCTCAAAAATGAAGACCCTGAGTGGACATTATTCATCAATGGCACCTCAAGGTCCGAACACCAGGGTGCCGAAGTAATTCTCCGTGGACCTGAAGGTATGGAAGCTTCGAAGGCCATCAAATTCAGTTCCCATGTCACCAATAACATTGCCAAATACGAAGTCCTTATGGCAAGCTTATGAATGGAAAAAAGAGGTGGTGCAAGAAATGTGAAGGCCAACAGTGATTCCCAACTAATGGTCTAGCAAATGACGGGGGGACTATGAGGCAAAGGATCCGAACTTAGCAAAATACCACAATCTCATAAAAGAGCTTATCCAAGAGTTTGACAAGGTACAAATAGAGAAGGTACCTCGACAAGATAATGTGGAAACAGATACTTTAGCCAAATCAAAACATTCTGCCAAAGTACAAGATCACCTGAGCATAGCAGTAATGGCTATCACAACCTAGGACAAAGGATGGAAAGATCCAATTAGAAAGTATCTTGCAACTTCAAAATTACCCAAGGACCTTCTTGAAACAACAAAAGTATGAAAGTGCTCGAGTAGTATTTCTTGATCGGTTAAGAATTATACCGACAAGGATACTCCAATCCCCTTCAAAGATGTATTAATAAAGGACAAGTCGAAGAAGTCTTGAAAGAGGTTCATGGAGGAGTATATGGCTCCTACATCAGAACCGATGCCTTTGTAGGAATACTACTTCGGGAAGGATATTTTTGGCCGACCCTAAGGAAAGACAACGACAGTTCATCAAATGATGCAAAAAATGTCAAAGACATGCACTAGTCCAAAGGGCACATTCGGAAGCCATCTCCTTGGCCAACTACCCTTGCCACTTCGCAGTATGGCGAATTTACCTCATTAGTCCCTTTTCGACATTTCTAGGGGGAGTCAAGTTCTACGTAGTCATGGTAGATTATTTCACGAAGTGGATTGAGGCAGAGCCCCTGGCAGCAACTTCGGCAAAAGACGTCCAGAAATTTGTCTGGAAAAAAATAATATGCAGGTTCGATTGCCCGAGGGTGATCGTGGTGGATAATGGTTCCCAATTTATTCACAAAGGATTTCAGAAATTCCTAACCAATCTCATAGTGAAATTGCACTTCACGTCTGTACCCACCCGCAAAGCAATGGACAAGTCGAAGTTTCTAGCATAGCATTAAAAAACAGCCTGAAAAAAAAAGGTTAAATAAGGGAAAAGGTGTGAGAACCCTTATTTTATCAAGTAATTAATTTATTTTATTTACATAATCATTGATAAGATTACATTTTCAAGCTAGGTTTAAGTCAAGTTAATGAGTCAAATTGTCCTTGGAGTTCATATGATTAAAAATCTAAGGTAAATTGACACAAGAGCAACTAGGGGTGTCTGGTAATTTGACATGTCAAAGGCCAAAATGTGACCAAGAGAGATATAATTGAGCTTCTAGAGGTGAAATGAACATCTCGATGAAATTTGAACTTAGTTTGACCAAAGATTGGCTTTTTCTTACTAAGGAATTGATGAAGGGAAAAATGGTAATTTTTAGGTCAAAGATGGTCAAAAGGGTTTGGGAAGCTTAAAAATGGTATTTTAAACCATTTTCTGAAATTTTGTGAAGTTTGGAGTTAAATTGACCAAGTTTGAGACTTTTCTTGTATTAGAAGCTAGGAAGGGCATTTTGGTAATTTTGGTTGGTCAAACTTGGTCAAACTAGAGTCAAACCCGGGAAACCAGAGTCAAACCTGGTCAAGGGTATGAAAATACATGGTTGGAAGTGGAGGAAAGAAAATACAAGAATTTAAGTGCAAATGGAAACATATTTGACAATTTTATGAATGTGACTTCCTTTTAACTAAGGGTTATAAAGCCTAAAAGGTTCTTTTACCCCAAGCACCTATTGGATACTTTAAGGAATGAAGAAACCTATTTATGGGGTAGGAAATGAGCTTAAAAAATGTTGGTGAGCTCCATTGCCCCTTAGTTAAGTAGCCTAAACCTCTACTAACCATGCAAAAGCCTTAAACCCTTTACCATTTTAACCCTTTCACCCGTTTTCCATCCTCATTTATCCCCAAACACTCCAAATCACTTCCTTCTCTTCCTCTACCTATTTAGCATGTCCTAAACCCTCAAAAACATAGAAGCTCACCAAAATAATGAAAGAAAAATAAGAGAAAAAGAGCTTGTAAGTGATAAATCAAGAAGAGAGTGTGTTTGTTGTAAAGGAGGGCTTAGGAGTTTGTTTTGTTTCTTCTCCAAGAGGTGGCCACGGTTTTGGGCTGTTTATTTTAAGGTGAGAAACTTTATTTTACTATACTTTGGTTTCCTCTTCTTTAAACAACAACCTTTTTTATCATAAGAAACCTTTGGTTGTTGAGGTCAAGCCTAGTGAGAGAGAGGAAAACTGTGGAGCTTTGAAAAGGGGTTTTGGTTTGACATTTTATACCAAGGTAAGGAGGTCTTTTTGATTTGTTTATGTGCAGAAAAAAAATGTTGCCCCTAGGCTCAAAATGTGTTAATGGGTCAGGTGGTTATTTTACTATGTAGTTAAGGGACTCCAGGGAGACTAGGAAATGACTCTTGATGCCTGAAACTTGAGCTTGCAAGGTGGGATCGACACAAAGGTAAGGTTTTCTAGCCCTTCTCTTTTTGGGAAGCTTTGGCCATGTTTTTTTTTTTTAAAAGCTAGGACAAATGGTAGGGCAAAAAGGGCACAGGGTGACCAGTAGAGCCAAAAAGGGCTCATATGGCACTAAGGTCAAACCTAACTCCTAGTTTTGGGCAATAGGTGGTGTCCTTGGTGCATGGGATGTAAAATGGTGTGTGGATCAAGTATTGGGTGCTTGGTAGATAAGTGTGGCTGAACCTTCAAGGTTTGGCAACCACAAGAAAGGTGCTTCAGTTTGGGTGTATAGGTGTTGTGATCGAGCTCAAGAGCTCGATATGTGGTTGTGCATGTGTGGCAGGGGCTCCTGGGTGCATGAGTGTTTTGGGATACCTAGAATCATGGTGAGTTCAATGTGACAAGGTGCACATGCGTGCGCCTAGGGGGGTCACGCAGCCATGTGTGCATAAAGGGCTCCCAATGGCACACCTAGGGGTGCCCGTGTGCATACGCCTATAGGCTCATGTCTAGGCTCGTGTCTATGTACACCTAAGAGGTCATATGGGCATGCCCTATGGGGGGTCACGCAGCCATGTGTGCATAAGGGGCTCCCAATGGCACACCCAGGGGTGCGCATGTGCATACGCCTATGGGCTCATGTCTAGGCTCATGTCTATGTACACCTAGGAGGTCATATGGGCATGCCCTAGGGGCTTGGTTTCCATGTGGACCTTTTTGTTATGCTTTCAGCATGACCCATGTGAAGGAGCCCATGGTAGAAACCCTAGGGCCAAATGGTACTCAAGCCTACTAAATGAAATGGGCCACAAATAAGCATACACATCAGCCCAATGGGGCATAGGTCCCAAGATGGGGAAAAATACATCCAAGGGCACTAAGACACACATCAAATTGGGTCAAACCTTACTGCATACAATAAGGGAATTTTGAGCTAGCGGAAGCTAGCAAACTCAAGGGCAAATGCAAGGATGCATGCTCAAGGGCAAAAATGGACCAATGGGTATTTTGTTTGGTTTTTTTTTGTTTGTTTGTTTTCATGCTTATGTGAGAAGTATGAAGAGTCATGCACCCAAATGGGCATGATATGATGATCATTGTATAATACTCCATGCCATATGAGCTCGCGGCACGCTCATATAGTTTATGGGCAAGGTTTATGCATGCATGGCATTGTGTGCATATGGTCTATTATGTGTGATGTTGTTATGCATTGTTTGTTTTAGAATGCCTTACTAAGTATTTTATATACTTACCCTTATTGTCAATGTCCAGATAACATCGTCCAGGAGACAAATAATCCACAGTGATTATTTCATACTTGTTTGTTAGTTTCTCATAGGTACATTTTGCATACACTACATGTTAATTTTTCATATGTCGAATGCACTTATGATCAGAGTCTAACTCCAAACTTATGTACCTTATATAGAAAGGTAGTCGGGCAAAGACTTCTTGGGTTGCTCCTCTCTTGGGTTTCTCTCTCCCAGGCAGAGGTGGGCCTACTGATTGTTTGGGTCATGACTATTTTGTAACACGATAGTAGTAGCTAGTATGAGATCAATTGGTATTGACTTTGACTTAACATAACCCTGGTGTATTATTATTAATTCGGGTTAGGCTTATCAACCCATGACATTACTTGCTTAGGTTGATAGGCAAAATACTTAGATATTGTGTTGTCGTGGTATTTACTTGCTATAAGTGTAGTTTTCATCCATGGTTTGGCATCATATATTATTTGTGTATGCATGAACATTAAAGATGTTCTTATGCAGCTACATATATTTATTTCATGTTTTCTTTAAATCTCGCCAAACCATTATCTTAGTTTAATAAACTTATGTGTTTTATTGGAACTAAGTAAATATTTTTCTTAACTCTCAAGTAAATACTAAATGCCAGGCAAATGGCTCGGATTTACATAGTAAATCTTGACAAAAGATCCTGGAAACAAGGAACAATTCTACCTTAATTAAGAGTTGGATTAGGCAACAGAATAGTTTAGCCTAATTGAGAAATTAATTAGGTATTTATTAGGACGGTTCCTCATAAAAGGAAAATGGCCTGGTAAACTCTCAAACGTACTGTAAAGTTACCGAACAACCCCCAGGAAGGCTACTGGTGAAACACGTTTTTCATTCGCATTTGGTACCGAAGCCCTCATCCCAATCAAAGTCATATGTCCTTTTATCTGAATACAGGTGTTCAATGATGAAGGTAACAACATCGGCTTAAGAACCAGACTTGATGTGATTGATGAACATAAGGATATAGCCAAGCTCAGAATGAGAGCTTTCTAGCAAATGGTGGCCACCACAACAAACTTGTGTGTTAAACCCAAGGAAATCACAAAGGGAGACCTAGTCCTCTGAAGAGCCGAATTAGAAGTCCGAAGACCATCCTATGGTGTACTTCGAGCAAACTAGGAAGGACTTTACCTCATCATAGATGAAATTCAGCCGGGAGTCTGTAAGCTCGGCAATACTGAAGGGGAAGAATAGAAGAATCACCATGTTTGTTTCAATGTTCAAGTATCACAAAGGATGAAGTCAATGAAATTCAATAATTTGTTCCAACACTTAGAAAATTTTCACAAAAGATTATTTGGAAAAAAAAACATTGTTGAATGAGGTTAGCTAAACATGGTCGAGATTGTTGCCCCAAAGACACATTTCCCATAAACTTAAGCCAAAATTAGAAGAAAACAACACTTCATTAAAGTAATCCAAGGAGTACATAGGGAAATACAAAAAGAAAAACAAAAGAAAAGCCTAAACTTCGCCTTTAGGGTCTTCACCATCTTCGGTATCTTCTTCCTCCTCATATTCACCATCCACCACTTTGGCTGGTGGAGGAAATTTAGGAAGGTTGAGGTACTAAATCTTAAACCATGCTGAAAAAGGCCCCTCAGAAATGTCCATGCCTTGAAGAAAGGAGAGATTAAGGTCAGGATATCAGGAAAGCACTTGGTGGCAAGTAAGACAGAAGCTGTCTTGAAATGAGGACTTCATTGCTTCATCTGACTTCGCATTTCCGCTACTAGGAGTTCCATCTTCTTCTTTAGCACCTTCACCTCTTTCTTCCCCTCCTTCTCCTCCTCCTTCTTCTTCTTTTTCTTCAAACTCTTCAAATCATTGACCTCAGCCTCAAGATCAGGATTTAGGGCTAAGGCCTTCATCAGATCAGCAGCCACCTCCTGCTTCTCCACCCGAAGTGCCTCGGCAAAGGAAGTCTGTTTAGCCAACCTCACCTCAAATTCGGAGACCATTGAGGAACATTCCTCAACAAACTTTTTATGTTTCTCTGTGACCTCCTAGCAAAGTTAGGCAAGCTCCTCCTTGGCAATCTTACAAAGTTTGCCAAACTTTATGTAGCAGCTTGCAAATATCTCCTTCGCCTTGGTTAGATTCTCCTCCGATTGACTTCGAATGGAGGATTGCTTCATCACCCAGGTGATAGCCAAAAGGCTATCGCCTCCCCCAGCATCAATTCCCCCGAAGGTTTGACCGGGGAGCCTGACGTCGCTCGGAAAGAAGCATTGCCACAGACCTCGGCAGAAGCGAGACCGAGCATGACGAAGTAAGCACTTCGGCTGAAACGCCAGGTTATCTAAATGTGTCGTTGACTCTCTCGGGGAACCGAACATACCGCCTTCGGGAGAAAAGAGCCAGCTACTGAAAGCAGGAGAGATTCTCCCCGAAGGCAGAACTCCCGAGCCAGAGAACTACCCGAGCCACTAGCGTGATTCCCGAAGGAGGGTGTCCGTACCAGAAGGCGACCTCGCCCAAAGGACCTCGGGAGTACAGCAGGAGCATTTAATGAGCATTTAAGGAGCCTCTGACAGGTCGCCCACACACTACCTAAAACGGCGGCCTGACACCCTGGCATCATCCAAGTCCCATCTCAGCCACAAAACTAGGAGCCTACAAACGGCTACCTGTTCCCTACGCCCAAAAAGCACAAAAAGAATCCGACCGAACACGTGTCAGGATCCAAACGGGCCAGGTACTTCTATAAATACTGAGAAACAGGACTTGGCAAGACAGAGCTCTCTCGCCATCTTCACTCTCGCACAACAGAAAACATATACAGGCCAGACCCTATATCCATTTAAGTGTTACTACTTCACTCACATCAGGACCCTAACTTGGGCGTCGGAGGCTCCTCCCCGGAAAGTCATCCCGGGGACCTCCTAACCCTTTTTCGGAGTCTTTCAGGTACTTTCCCACCTGGGGAACCTCTCCGTCAGACGTTCTCCCTCCTCGGAAGCTCCCTCGGAATTCACCATGTCGCAAGACAAAGATGCTGAAAGGCATCATTTGGCGCTGTCTGTGGGAAACCACCCTCAGGTTGCCGTCGTTGAAACTCGGCGTTCTAAGGACAAGGGACTTCCGAGGTCCCCCTCCACGCCTGAAGTCCAACCGGCTACTAAGCAAACTCTTCCAGGGACTTCCTTGCCTGAGGAAGAACGTCCTCTGGTCATCACTATGAGTTTTCTGCGCGACTTCCAGCGTTCTGTTGTGGCCGAAATGGCACAGCAGATAGACAAAAGGTGGCCACAACAAACTCAGGCCCAGAGGCCTTCTTCGCCAGCGCGCCCTCAAGAGAGAAGTTCTAAATCAGCTCATCGTACTTTGGGAAGTGGAGACCCACGAGAGGAATCTTCAACAGAAAACACGCCCCTCGGGGCACGGCTTGTGGGACGGACGGAGTCCAAGCGACCCAAAATCCCGCACCAAAGGAGTTCGTCACCTGAGGCGAGATCCCCATCCCCGAAAGAGATGCCGACGATCCCCTTTCCCCGAAGAAGAGCCTAGCGCCACACTCCTTATGGAGAAAATATTGACGAGGTTGGAAAGGGTGGAAAAACAGGTAGCCCGCAGACCTATCTGGGCCAGATTATCTGAAACTTTTTATGGCGATGAGTCACCATTCACCCGAACAATAGTCGAGGTGGCCATGCCCAGTGATTTCCGGGTACCTCAGCTAGAGACATATGATGGCCGAACAGATCCACAGACCCATCTGACAAAGTACAAACGGAGCATGGTGTTGCACGGGGCTGACGATGCCACTCTATGCAAATATTTCGAGGTCACCCTTGCCGGCCCTGCTACAGCATGGTACAACTCTCTGGCCCCAGGAACCATCAGAGAGTTCCAGGAGCTGTCCACTGCCTTCACCCAGCAATTTATTGGAAGTCGTCCTACGGCGAAGATGCCGGTACAGATGTTCGACATAGCACAAAGGAACGAGGAAACCATCCATGACTATGTCGAAAGATTTAACCGAGAGGCCCTAAGTATTCCAGACTTCCGGCCAGAAATACGCATCCTTGCCATGATACGGGGCCTTCGGAGGGACTCGCAGCTATTTTATGAGTTTTCCAAAGACCCGGACACGCTCGGCGAATTTTTCCGAAGAGCCGAGCAGCATATGACAGCCGAAGAGCTAAGAATGGGGGGACCAAAGAACGACCATTCCCGTCCCGAAGGATCAAGCCAGCAAGCCAAGTATCCGACAGAGCAAATAGGGCGACCTCGGAGGATCAGGGGAAGGAAGCCTCCTCCGAACTTTACACCCCTGAACACCACAAGGACCAACATCCTCATGACAATGGAGAAACAGGGGTCCCAGATTCAGCGACCAAAGGCAATGACCGCTGACAACAAAAAGAATATTAAGAAGTTCTGTCAGTTTCATCGCGACCACGGTCACGACACCGAAGACTGCTTCCAGTTGAAGAAGTACATCGAGTCGCTGATTAAGCAAGGTCAACTGCGGCATTATCTGCGAATGCCTTTGCCGAAGGCAAGGAGAGAGGAGGAAGGAAAGGCTGATGAAGATTAGTATGACTCCGACAGAAGGAGGAACCGAAGTCCAAAACGGCACCCCCCACCTTCAGCGGGGGTAATACAAACCATCACCGCTGGACTGCCATCCTCGGGGAGAAAGAGGAAAGCTAGGGAAATAGCAACAATGGAGTACCAAAGCCCATCGAAAAAACTCACCCAAAGAGACGGTTCCTCCGTCATCTTCCCTCATGACGACCCATTGTTGGTCATGGCAAGAATAGGGAATTGGGACATCAAAAGGGTATTGCTTGACGATGGATCAAACGCCGACGTCCTATTCTCACATCTGCTCCCAAGCTTGGGAATATCCAGCATCGACCTCAAGCCTGTTACTTCACCAACCTTTGGAATAGGACCCTCAGAGCTGCCCGTCCTCGGCTGGATCGACCTTCCCCTGATGATGAGAGGGAGTTCGAGCAACGGAAAAGGAGAAATTTTTGCCTCCACAATGACGAGGTTCATTGTCATGGATGTCTTTTCGTCATACAACGCCATCCTTGGCAGGCAAACACAAGGGAATTTGCACATTCGCCCAGATGTGAAGTACTTAACAGTCACCTTCGCCACCAAGGACGGAGACGCCGAAATTTTCATCAACCAAGCCGAGGTCAGAAAGGTGTTTGTCAAAGCCCGAAAGGCCCCAGCAGCCAACTTCGCACAAACCTTAGTAGGAGCGACACTACCCACCGAAGAACCAAAAATGGGCGGGGCGGAAAAGCTTGCAGAAGTAGAAACGGAAGAAGTAGAACTTGTCCCCGGCCAAAATACCCGAATAGGGAAAAATTTGGCCGAAGGTGACAAGAAAAACCTTGTATCCTTTCTACTGATGAATAAAGAACTATTCGCCTACTCGCCAAAGGATATGCCAGGAGTAGACCCTCGCATAATACAACATAGCCTTAAAGTAAGCCCGGAAGCAAAACCTGTCCGGCAAAAGAAGCGAGGCATCTCGGTCCACAAAAGTAAATTCGTCAAAACGGAAGTACAGCGCTTGATGGACGCAAACATAATTAGGGAGGTCAAGTACCCCGAATGGCTAAGCAATGTGGTTATTGCTACAAAAGAAGGGAGTAATAAGCTCCGGATGTGCATCGACTTTAGAAACTTGAACGATGCCTGCCCGAAAGATTCCTATCCTCTCCCACCGATAGACCAGTTGGTCGACTCAACTGCCGAATATGGGCTCCTAAGCTTCCTCGACGCCTTCAGTGGGTATCATCAAATAAGGATGGATCCCGAAGATGAAGAAAAAACTGCGTTCATCACCGAAGGTGGAACATATTGTTACACTAGGATGCCCTTCGGGCTCAAAAATGCAGGAGCCACCTACCAAAGGCTGATGAGCAAAGTCTTTCATGACCAAATAGGGAGGAACATGGAAGTCTACGTTGATGACATGATAGTCAAAAGTAAGATGCCTAAAGACCATGTCACAGACCTAGAGGAAACCTTCCAGCAACTCAGAATATTCAGAATTCGACTTAACCCCGAAAAATGCGTCTTCGGCGTGACCTCGGGAAAATTTCTGGGCTACATGGTATCAGAAAGGGGCATTGATGCTAACCCAGAAAAAATTAAGGCTCTGCTCGAATTCCGAACTCCTGTCACAGTGAAAGACGTGCAGAGACTCACTGGAAGGATAACCTCTCTTAGCAGGTTCATCTCCAGGTACGGAGATCGGTGTCGGGCATTCTTCAAAGTCCTTACTAAGGCAGCAAAAAGAGAAAATGACCTCGGGGATGGTGACCATCCTTGGAATGAGGATTGCCAAAAAGCCTGGGAAGAACTTAAAATCTATTTGTCTCGACTGCCTACTCTGCGACAACCTCGTGAAGGAGAGCCCCTCATCCTGTACCTCGCTGTTTCAGAAAAAACAGTGAGCTCGGTCCTTGTGAAAGAGGAAGGGCCGAGACAATGGCCAGTTTATTACGTAAGCAAATCCCTGCACGGCGCCGAGGTCAGGTATCCATTACTCCAAAAAGCCATATATGCCTTGGTGCTGGCAGGAAGAAGATTGTGGCCATACTTTCAGGCTCACCCCATCATCGTCCGAAGTAGTCTGCCTCTACGGGATGTTATGAAAAAACTTGATCATTCGGGAAGGCTTTCCAAATGGTGTATAGAGCTTGGCGAACACGACATTGTTTATGAACCTCGGAAAGCCATAAAAGCTCAAGCACTGGCTGATTTCATCGCCGAAGTACCTACCACCGAAGATAGCCACCCGGATCCTGGCGAAGGTGAGCCAGAATGGACGTTGCATGTGGATGGAGCCTCAGGTTCCGAACACCAAGGAGCCGGGGTAATCATCCGAGGACCCGAAGGTCTAGAGGTGATAAAGGCCATCAAGTTCAGCTTCAGCGCCACCAATAATGTGGCTGAATATGAAGCTCTGATAGCAGGATTGCGCCTGGCCAGAAAAATTGGAATAAGAAACTTGAAGGCTCATAGTGACTCCCAGCTGGTAGTTCGGCAAATGGCAGGGGACTACGGCGCGAAAGACCCAATTTTGGAAAAATACCACGAACTGGTGACGAAGCTCATTCGAGAATTCGACACCATACGCATCGAAAATGTACCTCGTCGGGAAAACGCCGAAGCAGATTGCTTGGCAAAGGCAAAAACATACACCGAGGTACTAAACCACCCGAGCATTGAAGTACTGAGCATAGTAACTTCGGAAAAGGGCTGGAAAGATCCAATAAAGAGGTATCTTGCGGAAAACGCACTCCTCGAAGACCCCATTGAAGTCGCAAAAGTGCGAAGATGTTCTGGGCGATTCTTCCTAATAGGCGAAGAACTATATCGGCAGGGATATGCAAATCCTTTACAGAGGTGTGTTGGCGAAGAGGATACTGAAATGATCCTCGAAGAAGTCCACGAAGGCGCTTGTGGTTCACATATTGGAATTGACGCCCTCGCCGCAGTGGTACTCCGCCAAGGATATTTTTGGCCTACCCTAAGAAAGGATGCACGACATTTCGTCCGAAAATGTGAGAGCTGCCAAAAACACGCAAAAATCCAGAGGGCACCCTCGGAAATGGTGACTTCGGCTGACTATCCCTGGCCCTTCGCGGTTTGGGGCATAGACCTCATTGGGCCGCTCCCAACAGCCCCCGGAGGCGTGAAGTTCTGCGTGGTCGCAGTAGACTACTTCTCTAAATGGGTCGAGGCAGAACCATTAGCAACTATCTCAGCTAAAGAAGTGCAGAAGTTCGTATGGAAGAACATTGTATGCAGATTTGGCATACCGAGGATACTGGTAGCCGACAATGGATCCCAGTTTATTGACAAAGGGTTCCAGGACTTTGTCAACGACCTCGGAATAAAGATGCACTTCGCCCCAGTAGCCCATCCTCAAAGCAATGGCCAAGTAGAGGTATCTAATAGGACCATAAAAGATGGTCTGAAAAAGAGGCTGGGGGAAGCAAAAGGGAAATGGCCAGGCGAACTCCAGAGTGTACTGTGGAGCTACCGAACAACACCCCGAAGAGCCACAGGGGAAATGCCTTTTTCACTCACCTTCGGTACAGAAGCCATCATCCCAATCGAGGTAGTGCAACCATCAATTCGAGTACAAGTTTTTGATGAAAATGGAAATGACCTCGGCCTAAGAACCAAGCTCGACCTCGTCGGCGAGCACAGAGAAATAGCCGAACTAAGAAGAAAAGCTTTTCAGCAAAGAGTGGCCGCGGCCATAAACTTGCGCGCAAGGCCAAAAGGAATAAAGAGAGGAGACCTCGTTCTCCGAAAGAATGAATTCGCACCTCGAAAGCCATCCCACGGAGTATTTCGCGCCAACTGGGAAGGCCCTTACCTGGTTCTTGCCGAAGTACGAAAAGGGGTCTACAAGCTCGGCGATTCCGAAGGCGTAGAATTAAAAAATACGTGGCATTCGGACGCCTTGAGAAAATTTTACGCTTAGAATCTCGGCAAAGAAGACCGTGCTGTACAAAGAAAGGAAAATTTTCTCTAAAGTATAAAAAGTTTCTTAGCCAAAAAGTTTCTTAGCATGAGTGGTGCGAGTTCCGCAAAGGTGGCCGGCTAAAATAAGCGAAGGTATTATTTTCCGAAGTCTCTAGAGCAAACGTGTTCGGGACAACAGAGAAAATCTGGCGAAAGACTTAGCCAAAATTTTTTTGGGCATAAGTTGAACAAGTCAGGATTTCGCGAAAGAGGTCACCATGATAAGCACAGACAAAGTCTTCCGAAGTCTCTTGAACGAATAAAGTTCGGGACAAAGGAAAACAAAAAATCTCAGGAAAAGACTTAGCCAAATTTTCAAGGTCTTTATTGAGATAAGTGTGCTTACAAAAAAGATAGCCAAAAGAAGAAGTACAAAAAAGAAGAGAAAAAAGGACAATGACCCTAGAACAAACTAAGGCTTCTCGGCGTCCCGGGAGTCTTCGGCTCCTGCGTCCTTTTGCACCACCTTCGGCGCCGGAAGACAAGGAGGCAGGTTCAGATGGTCAATCTTAGACCAGGTCCACCGAGGTCCCTCGGGAATGTCCAGGGCCGCCAGAAAAGAGAGATCCAGATCTGGAAACCTCTGAAGGACTTGGTGGCGAACAAGACAGAATCCGTCCTGAAAACCAACCTTGGTCATCTGGTCAGACTTGTCTTTCTCAACCTCAAGCTCCTCGAAGTCCTTCTTCAAATCTGAGACCTTCTTCTTCAGCTCCTTCACTTTCTTCTTTTCCGGCTCCTTCTTCATAGCATCGACCTCGGCTTGGAGCGCAGCCTTCTCAGCAAGCGCCTTCGCCAGAAGACCTTCGACTTCTGACTTTTCTTTCAGATGCGCCTCATTTGCCGAGATCAGCTCCGCCACTTGGGAGCCGAGGTCAGAAATTTTCTGGGAGGAGTCCCTCAAAAGTTCATCTTTTTCTTTCTGGAACTCCTCCCGAAGGGCGGCAACTTCCTTCTCCGCAGCTTGGGCCAGCTGCAGGTTCTTGACAGCCAGTTCCGAGCACATGGCCTTTGTTTTTTCTATGGCTTCTAAGGCCTTGGCCCGGAACTCAGTCTGCCTCGCCACCCGAACTCGGAGAAAGCCAGCGTACCCCAGAAGCTGCAAAAGGATAAAGGCGAGGTCGTTAAGACAAAGAGAAAACCAAACACTTAGAAAAAATTCAAAGGAGGAAGATAGACGAAAAGTGTACCTGAGCGGCGTGTTCGGAAAGCTTCGCGGCAAGAGAATCGTCGCCCGGGTGAGCCGCAGCAATGGCCTTGAAGGAGGCATCGGTGAGGACCCCTTTCGAGATCTCCGTAGCCATTTGCTGGCAGTCTCCGGAGTACAAATTCATGTCCTCCGTAAACGTCCAGAAAGGCTCCTTCGGGATTTTTCCCTTCGGGATACGGGCGTCCCGAAGGGCTCTCCTCTTGGCATGCTCAGCTACCCAACCCGGAGTGAGCAACTCTTCTACACAAATAAAACAAAAGTTGGTCAAGAAAAGAAAATCTCAAAGATCATCAAAAAAGAGAAGTGCCACAGTTTGTTAGAAGAACAAACCTGCTGGCACCTCGACGACGTCCTCGTCGGAAGCCGGAGCCTCTTCGGCAGAAATCCCCTTGCCTTTTATTCGGCGCCGCTCTTCGGCAGAAGGCGCCTCTACCACGGCGTCCAGGAGAGCCTGCGACGGGGTAGGACTTTGAGGAGGGACCTCAGCAGCAACCTCGGGCTGAGGGGCAGTAGCAGCCTCGGGCTCCTCGCCCACCTCTTCGGAAATCTCCGGAAGGGGAGGGGGCACATCCTTCTTCGCCCGTTTAGAAGCAGACGGCCCAGCCCCGGACGTTTTCCGTCTTCGGGAGGCAGCTTTCTTCGTCTGGTCACCCTTCGCGGGCTGACCGGTGAAAAGGGCTTTGTAGAAGGCAGCAGTGTCCTCGCCCATTTCTGAAAAGGAAGAAAGACATCAGTGTGAGTCCGGAACAAAGTTATAACAAGGAGATTAGAAAGTAACTTACTCTCATAAAAAGTTTCGAAAGAAACTTCCTCCCGAAGGAGCTGCACTAGCCAGGAGTCCTTCCTGGCGATGGTAGGAGCTGGCATCCCGAGGTTCGTCTTATGCTCCTTTACCACCCCGAGCTCCTGAAGGACCTCCTCGGTCATCAACCTCCAATTGATGGGGAAGGGGTAAAGAGGGCGCGAAAGGACCTCGGGACCCCAGTCGGCGACGGCTCGGATGCGACCGTCGAAATCCGTGAATACGGAAGCCAACTCGGGAGTCAGCAGTATCCTCGGATCTACGACATCGTCCTCTAACCGTCCCTGAGCCCACTTGGTCGGAAGATGCGACCAGGCCTCCTCCATCTTCAGAAAGAAAAAAATTTTTTGCCACCCTCGCCAGCTATCCTTGGTGGCGAAGGTGAACATATACTTTTTGCTCCCGGATCCCCGAGGTAGCATGAAATAAAAGCCACCCTTCGGGACCACGTAGAGCTTGTAGTACTGCATAAAAATAACGAAGTGGGGTTCTATTTTGAAAACGCCACACATACAGAGGAAGGCGTTGAAGTAGCAGTACGAGTTCGGAGGAAGTTGATTTACGGCAATGCCATGAAATTGGCAAAAGTCGCAAATCAACTTCGGAGGGGGGAACCGAAGTCCGGCTTTCAGCTGAGCTCGAAAAACGGTGATCTCGTTACTATGGTTTGAAAAGCTATAGTGGTCAGGACGGGGCAACCTCGTAACAGCATACGAGGGAAGGAAAATTTTTTTCTTCCACTTCGCTAATTTTGCAGGAGTAGTGCAACAAGGGTGAGAAAGAAGAGGCTGCCAACTCTCAGGAATAGGCATTTTTTGGCTGGAAAACAAGTTCGGAAAAAGCCAAAAACGGACTTCGGGAAAAACTTTGAAAAATAAAGAGTTCTAGAAATCAAAACCCACCAAATCTTTTGCCGAAATCTGGGTGTGAAGACGCCGTCGTGAAAGATGACCGGAAAAAAAGCTCAGGTGAAAGAACCGCCGCGAAAGGTAGAAGAGAGCAGAAGGAAAACCAGAGCAAAAGCAAAAGCAAAAGAAACAAATGACGAAATGAGCATATATATAGGCCGAGGGGGGTAGGCGAACCGGCGTCATAAGTACTCTGCGAAGGTGAAACGCCGCCATAAATGCCCTTCTGCACCTAAAAAGGCGCGCCCGCGGTAACCGATGCAACCCCAGCCAACAAAAAGCCGACACGTGTCAGCCATCGCACCAAAAGAGGAACACGCCCTCTGACAGACGTCGCGCCGCTCCAGACTGACACGTCTGGTTACGAGACGCGACGGTTCACTAACCTACAAAAATAAAGAAGTAGGTTACCTCGAGGACACCAAAAGACGGGCTATGGCCGAACAGTCCGTATCTTCGGACAAAAAGGTGTATCTTCGGCACAGAGTGCACTCCCTAGAAACTCCCGAGAAGCATCCTGCGAAAGGCAGCAAACCGAAGTCTCCACTTCGGCCTCTTCGAGGAAGGCCTAAAAAAGCTGGAAAGCAGGTTACTTCGAAGACACCAACAGGACGGGCTTTGGAAGAAAAGCCTACGTCTTCCGACGGAAGGTCTGTCTTCGGAACAAGTTCTGCACTCAAGGCCCAAAGAGGGGCCCTCAGGAAGCGAACAAACCGAAGTCTCCACTTCGGCTTTTTTCGAGGGGGGCCTGTGATAGCCAAAAGGCTATCGCCTCCCCCAGCATCAATTCCCCCGAAGGTTTGACCGGGGAGCCTGACGTAGCTCGGAAAGAAGCATTGCCACAGACCTCGGCAGAAGCGAGATCGAGCATGATGAAGTAAGCACTTCGGCTGAAACGCCAGGTTATCTAAATGTGTCGTTGACTCTCTCGGGGAACCGAACATATCGCCTTCGGGAGAAAAGAACCAGCTACTGAAAGCAGGAGAGATTCTCCCCGAAGGCGGAACTCCCGAGCTAGAGAACTCCCCGAGCCACTAGCGTGATTCCCGAAGGAGGGCGTCCGTACCAGAGGGCGACCTCGCCCAAAGGACCTCGGGAGTACGGCAGGAGCATTTAATGAGCATTTAAGGAGCCTCTGACAGGTCGCCCACACGCTGCCTGAAACGGCAGCCTGACACCCTGGCATCATCCAAGTCCCATCTCAGCCACAAAACTAGGAGCCTACAAACGGCTACCTGTTCCCTACGCCCAAAAAGCACAGAAAGAATCCGACCGAACACGTGTCAGGATCCAAACGGGCCAGGTACTTCTATAAATACTGGGAAACAGGACTTGGCAAGGGGGCTCTCTCGCCATCGGCACTCTCGCACAACAGAAAACATATACAGGCCAGACCCCATATCCATTTAAGTGTTACTACTTCACTCACTATCAGGACACTAACTTGGGCGTCGGAGGCTCCTCCCCGGAAAGTCATCCCGGGGACCTCCTAACCCTTTTTTCGGAGTCTTTCAGGTACTTTCCCACCTGGGGAACCTCTCCGTCAGACGTTCTCCCTCCTCGGAAGCTCCCTCGAAATTCACCATGTCACAAGAATCCGTCAGAGATTGGAATGTGGCATTAGTGATGACACCCCTAGCCATCTAGGGCACCATCCTCTATGAGTCCTCAAAAAACAAGTCCATGTCTTCCATGGAGGACCAAAATAGTTCCCTTAAGACCGTACCGTAAAGGATCTAGCCATCTCGACAGCCCTACCTTCGAGCATGGTCAAGCATCCACTCGATTTGCACCTCGTCCTCTGTAAAGTCATGCTGAAGTTCCATCGCCACATTGTCTCTTAACCATTCAATATAGAATCCAAAATTCCAAAAATACCATAACTCATAGATGAAAGGTTAAAAGACAAACCTGGGGGAACTTCAGAATCCCCTCCATCAAAGTCACTCACTTCGAGTACCTCGGCAAGAACTTCCTTGCCTTTCCTCTTCCTCTCCGCAACTTCTTCAACCGAAAGCAATCCTAAAAAAGCTCCCAAGGTTTCAACTACGGAGGCAGTGGTAAGTGGCAATGACTATATAGCCACCTTCGAAGAGGGAACCACAACTTTGGTGGTGAAGTCCACTGTCACACACCACACAGGCCCTAGCCTATGCATTCTCAATGCCACTCACCATTTCTACCCAAGAGTTATTTAAACACTCTTATGTTCAGGTGCTATTAACTACCTTTTATTTTGGCCATTGCTTGTTAGGTAGTTTTTAAGTCTTATTTTCTTAAGCTAAGGGCCTGGGAGGTGCCCCAGGAGGCTTATGAAATGATTAGAACAATTACTTGCAGCTTAAGTAAGGCCCAACCACTAACTTGCAACACAAGGCAAGGCTGTAAATCAGTAACTTGCAATACAAGCAAGGCATACACTTAGTCTTTTAAGTGTCTAGGATGTGTGCTCATCAAGTGTGCTAATGCATGTCAACAAAGAAGCCCATCTCATCAAGTTTTGGAAATCAATTTTCATGTTCATGAACATTTGGTCAAGTAAAGCACACAAGAGGTTCCATTCATAAGGCATATCCATAACCACATAAGCATAGCATAACTTGGCATTCAAGCATCCAAAATATGTACACAAAACCATGGTCCATCCGAGGCTAAATATACACAAAAATAGCCTACATACAAGTACTATTTACTTGGCAACATACCAAGAGTACCCATTATCCAAAACTAGCCAAAGTTATGCATTACATTCAGGTTTACCTATAGTACCCAAGAAGGATCTTAAAGACTATATACATGACCATAGTCTGAAGTACTAAACCTATGAACAAGTTCATAGTCATAAAGGCAAACCACCACACTAGAGCCCAAGAACACACATCCATCTCCTCTGCTAGACAAGTCCCACAATCTACTCAAGGCCTGCAAAACTTGTACTTTAAGTTTTGGGCATAAACCATAAACATAAGACTTGTAAGTATAATTCAATTAAGCCAAGTTTCAGTTGGCACACATACCTCAAGCAATATGTGAACTACTTGATTCACAAGCAAGCAAACCAAGCACTAATCACTCAAGCTCTAAACCCTTGCCTGAAACACAAATATAATGGGCATGAGTATTAATACTCAATAAGATTCACAAATGACCATATTTGGTCTATTTAGTTAAGTCCAAGACTTAACCTCCACTAGCTTAACTTATCCTGTAAGAAAGACATTGAAAACACAATAACACAATATACACATATAGTAACCAAGGCATAATAAGCATAATTAAGCTACCTAAAATGGTCAGCACAGACACACAAAGCAATCAAACACACAACTCACACACACACCACAAGTTCACTCTTGGCCGAAACCACTAGTATGTGTTCATGGGTATCTTTGTACACCTAACTTCACCATTCCAATCCTCCTTCCACTAGAGCTCTGAAACATTAGTAAGTTGGCCTTCCTCACTAACGTTTCTAACACATGCCATTAGCTTGACTAGCTAGCCAAAATAACAAGAACCCAAAAGTTCTTCCATAAGCCCATCAAGCAACTAAGATCACATAGCACACATTGACTATCACTTAGCTACTCATAACTACTTGTTCATGGAATATTTACCAAGCAAGCAAGTAGAACATGAATCCTACCTCAACAAAACAAAGCTTGAGTTCTTGGTTGAAGCTTGAGTATCCAAAACCGAGCCTTTATCTTTCAAACCAAGAATGCCTAGCACAAATCGGCCTTCACTTAGTCATTGTAAACACTTGATCATGGAATTTGTACTAAGAAATTAAGTAAACCGTGAATCCTACCTCAATTCCTTGAGATTGAGTTTTGGCCGACTTGAGCTCTCCAATTCCAAGCTTTAACTTTAACCCCAAGGTCGCCTAGCCACAATCCTTTTGAAACCAAGCTTGATTATGTCTTCAAGCTTCAATTTCCTTTCAAAATGGCATGGAATCAGCAGCCAAGCACCATTAGCTCTCAAGAACAATGCAAAGCTCTCAAGTTTCGGCCAAGGATACAAGTGAAAGGCTTTAACCGAAACTAATTTTTAATTTTCTAAGTGGGAGCATGCTAAATCTGGTCACAGCCACATGGATTCAATAATGGCTTAATGCCATTCTCGGCCTTGAACTAATTTGCATGGCTCATTTAGCCCTTCAAGGATCCATGACTTCATTTTAGTCACTAAAACACATGTACATTTCGACGCCAATTTTGTTTCTTGGCCGACATTGCCAAGTATAATATAAAATGGCTAAAAATGGCCAATTTCTCTTTGCATGTTTTGGCCATTACACCAAGATATTAAACAAACCAAAAGAATGATGGCATAACTCTTAGTGGGAGACAAGGCTTGACCGGCCATAAAAAGTTACCAAAAGTTGGTTTAATGCTCCACTTATCCTTGTACTTATTTGTATGGCCAAAAATGCTAGTTTAAACTTCATAGTTTCACTTGTAGCACTAGTTTAAGTGTACAATATGGCCCTTAAACTTTGTTTCATGCTATAAACAACATAGTCTATTTTTCATGTGCACTTAAAACCCAAACTTTCTTGGTTTTGCACTTACACCCTCCTCCTCATTTTCAATCAAGTCCCTCATGTTTATTTTTTGTTTTCTCTGCATTCTTGGCCTAAGCCAAGTACTGAAGGATGGTCCTAACATCCACCGCATTGGATCCATCTTTAGGGGCAGGGGTAGAAGGTCCTCCTTTCCCATCTTTGCCTTAGAAGGGCCTGAAGAATGCCCGGTAACTTTCTTTCTTTTCAGGGCCCTCTTCTGTTGCTCCCCCTTCTCAGCCTGGGTAAGAAACAAACTATTGTAGAAGGCCGCAGACTTGTCGCCCATTTCTACAATAGACAAAAATATCAGTGTAAGTAGAAAAAATCCTAACATAAACAGTTGGAAGGCAGCTTACTCTCTACAAGGCTGATATAGGAAAGTTTTCCTTGAATGAGCCAAACGAGCCACTCCTTCTTTCCATCCACCATCAGTGTTGGCATTTTCTTGTCGGTAACATGCTCGGTGATCACCTCAAGTTCCTAAAGAACCTCCTCGGTCATGAACCTCCATCTAATAGGGAATGGGTAGAGAGTGTGTGAAGGCACCAGAGCATCCTAATTCACGATCCGTGACAACCCAAATGTGACTGTCGAACTCTTTGAACTAAGATTCCAGTTCTAGAGTTAGCAACTTCCTCAAGTCTACCACATCGGTTGCCAAGGTCCCCGAAGCCCATTGAGCAGGAAGGTCTTTCCACTTCTCATCAATCTTCATAAAAAAGTACTTCTTTTGCCACCTTCGCCAACTATCCTTAGTGCCAAAGGTAAAAATAAATTTCCTACTCCTAGAAACCTGAGGAAGCAGAAAGTAAAATCCCCCCTTCGAGATGGGATAAAGTTTGTAGTATTGAAGAAAAAAAATTAAGTATGGAATGATTTTGAAAACCCCACACATACACAAGAAAGCATTAAAATATAAGTAAGAGTTCAAGGGCATTTGATTGATGGCAATGCCATGGAAGTGGCAAAAATTAGAAACCACCTTCAGTGGTGCATAATAGAGACCTACCTTTAATTGCACTCTGAAAATAGTAATCTTCTTCTCCCAAGGAAGGAAGCTCGGTTCACTATGACCGGGTAGCCTAATTTTGGTGTAGGAAAAAAGATAGAATTTTAGCCTCCACTTCTTCAGCTTTGCCAAAGTCGCACAGCTCATATGAAAATTGAGTGGGATCTAACTCTCAGGAAAAGACTTAACCTTGGCACTATCACCGACATCTTTAGAGCCTAAGACCCTAACCTTGGAAAGATAGATGAAAGATGGGGGGAAAAGCGACTTCAGTAAAAAAACCCACCTATTCGGTAAACGAAGGAACCTCAGAGAACGCCATAAGACTTGCCGAAAATTGCTCTGCCGCTACAACCACCACAGAAATAGGGAAGGATCAGAGAGAAGGAAAAGGCTCAAACAGGAAAAATAGAACTTCTGATAAGGAGTAGGGCTTATATAGCATGAAGGAGGCAAGTGAAAGGACACCATAATGACTGATTCCAGTTGAAGAGATGCAGCTGATGTAACTGACAAGAAAGCTGGCCAGTGATCCAATGACACATGTCACCAACCATAAAAAATGAGGACAAACCTTTTGAGGTGCTAGGTCTATGTGGCGTACAAAATAAGGCGACAGGCTTACCCTCTTCGTTGGCAGGAAACAAAAACCCTTGGGAGGTAAAAATTCATCATTTTCGGTGCCCCACTTACAACGTTAGAAAAAACTGGCCTACACATTCAAAGGAGCGACTTTGCCAAATAGAAGAATGAGGCACCCTTGCCTAAAAGCCAACAATCTTGAAATACCGAAGGTGTAGCTTCGACAAAGTTGGCCGGACCCTATTATAGGATATTGATACTACACAACATGCTGAAACCGAAGAAGAATCTTCGATTCTTCCAAATTGGGCATATGATGGCCGAAAGGCTAATCACCCTAGAACATCGGAGGAACAGACTCCGTTCCACCCTTGGGAAGGACTAGGAAACATCTTCGGATGAAGACACAGCCGACCTCAGTATTGCAGAATGTCACCTTCGGATACCCTCTTGACCGGCCTCGAAAAAGGGACTCTATCGACCTTGGAATAAGAATTTCTCTCGAACATGGTCTGGACCTCCAAAGGGCTATCTTTACCAACCCTAAGGAGAAATACAATCCCTGAATGGGTCCTACAGTTACCGAAGGGCTCTATCAAAAAAAGACAAAAAACGGTTAAGGAACCTCTAACATAAACCTCGTCCACGCCCTCTGAGCATAATTACCTACGGACAACTGGAGATACCTCTCTCTGAAGATACGGACCAAATCTGGCCAACCACATGTCCTAATCTGCTTTACTCGGGTAACAGAGTTCTCCTTTGACCTCTCTATAAATACGTAGGAGGCTCCCAGATAATAGAGGACACTCTTTTTTCTGCTCTCGACTCGTAGCAACTTCTCTCCCATATACTAACTTGGGCGTTGAAGGCTCCTTGCCTAGAAAACACTCCGGGGAGCCCCTAACCCACATTCTTCAAGTCTTGCAGGCATCTCCTCATCGGAAGTCTCTCTCAGGCCTAGCATGTCCTACAACGAAGATGTCACCGGGCATCACTAGTATAATACTATGAAGGCCTTAGGGTATGGGGGCCACAAAGGTTATCAGATTCAGGTTTTAAGTCTCTAACAAAATTGCTAAATATAAAATTCCTATAGTAGGATTACATTTGGCAAAGAGAGTCAATATAAAAGCCTTAAAGGGCTACAATGACTTGCAGTTAGTAGTTCAGCAACTGACAAGCAAATATGAAGTTAAAGACCCCAAATTATCAAAGTATCATGACCTCATCAAAGAATTGATCCAAAAATTTGATAAGGTACTAATTGAAAGGGTACCTCAAAGAAAGAACATGGAAGTAAATGTATTGGCCAAATCAAAATAGTCTACTGAGATGCTCCATTCCCTAAGTGTAGTGATTATGGCATTCTAGGATATGAAAAAAAACCCATTAACTTGATAGAAATTTTCAAAAGCAAACTTAGAACACGTGGCATAAATTTTACCAAAGTCATGATCAGAAGCATACAAATCCTTCAAGTGCTCAAAACCCAACACTTTAGCATCTAAAGTAGAAAGCAAAGCATACCTCCTAGAAAGTGCATCCGCCACTATATTATCCTTACCTTTCTTTTATTTGATAACCTAAGGGAATGACTCAATGAATTCCACCTACTTAGCATGCCTCTTATTCAACTTACCTTGCCCATTAAGAAACTTAGGGGTTTGATGGTCAGTGTGAATAACAACTCTCTTGGCTATAAATAGTGTTGCCAAGTCTCCAAATCTATCACCAAAGCATAAAGCTCCATGTCATAAGTGGGATAGTTCAAGGTAGTACCATTTAACTTCTCACTAAAGTATGCAATGGGGCGGTCTCATCGTAATAACACAACTCCAATGCCTATACCTAAAGCATCACATTCAACCTCAAAAGTATTGGCAAAGTTAGGCAAAGATAAAAATGGTGTATTATATAACCTTTTCATTAATAACCCAAAAGCCTCCTTTTGAGCTTTCCCCCACTTAAATCCTACATTTTTTTTTATAACTTCAGTTAGAGGTGCAGCAATAGAAGTAAAATTCTTTACAAACCTCCTATAGAAGCTAGCTAACCCATGGAATGATATTACCTCGGTGATGGAAGTTGGGGCTAGCCATTCTTGTATGACCCTTACCTTCTCTTGATCCACCTCAATTCCTTGTGAACTCACAACAAAACCAAGGAAAACAACTTTGTCAACAGAAAATGAGCACTTCTTTAAGTTAGCATACAATCTTTGCTCTTTTAATGTACTTAGAACTTGTGTGAGGTGTCCAACATGCTCTTCTAAGTTCTTGTTATATTGTTACCACCTCAGAAAAATGGGAGAATTACAAATTGTAACATAATGGTCAAAAACCATTATATTGTATAATTCTCACCATAGTGATTAAAGTGTAAGGGGTAAAAGGTATGATCAACACCTCCTTAAAAGTGTTCCAATTTGGTAACATGGCCTCCAAGGAAATCCTTAAGGATTGCTTGTTTGTCAAGCAACCTATGGACTTTTTTGTAAGGTTTTGGAAATTTGGGTACTCAATTGAAAAACTTTCAAAAGAGAGCTAAGGATAGTAATGGGAAGGATATGGATGGTATGAAAATTCTATTGGAGGACCAAATTACTTATGGAAAACAAGTTTGGGCAAAGAAAACACAAAAATGCTTTAAGGACCTAAGTGTTCTAGTGTAGGTCTTTGGATGTCCATGCTTTCAACTTAAGTCAAATAGAGGCAATTTGGGGTTATCCCACACTAGGGAGGTCGACTAAGGCATGGGATAAGGAAGTTAAATGTGGGCCAAGAGATTAAAATAAAAAAAGCATGGTCCTGTAGCAAGGAAAATGACATAAAGCATGGTTAAGCTTGTTAAGTGTGTTTAGTGCACTTAAAACCATATAAGTGCCCATCTTGGTCCTTATCTCCTAAAATTTTAGCCTCCTCAAGCTCAAGAAAGGGTAGCCCTCACCTCCACATTTCCTCCATAGCCACCATACCTTCAAGCTTCAAGCTACTTGCAATTGAAGTCAAAAAAAGAGCAATTGGAATCATACTAGTGCTATTACTTGGTTGCACCTTGGATCAACGTAAGAGATTTTCTTGCTCTCATGGACTATTTACTATATTCTTCAAACATCCATGGAGTTAAGGCTGAGTTTAGATGAGAGCAAAGAGCTCAATGAACCAAGCTTAGTCAGGGGAGTGCACTTAATGAAGGTTTTTGGCCTTAGTGTGAAGTGTACAATGATGGCAACAAAAATTGGGGTTTCTAGAGCCTAAACTTAGTACTAACTAGAGTTAAAACTTTCCTAAGTCCAGGCTTATGCTTGAGGAGAGCTGCGATAGCAATTTGCATATGTTTATTGTAAGGCTCATCCTTTAGTGCTTGGCTTAGGCCCATAAAATAAAAAAAATACAAAGAAAATGGCATGAAAACTTGAAGGACTTGAATGAAATTGTGCAAAGTGATGGGAGTGCAAAATCGAGAAGTCTCGGGTTTAATGTGCACATGAAATAATGACTATGTTGCCGATGGAGAGAAACAAAGTTAAGTGACCATTATGAACTTCTAACAGAGTGATTTAACTGGGATTATAAGATGTTGAGGACTTAATAGCACCATGCAAAGTTGGTGAAGCCGAGAATGAGCATTTGCCCATTTTTAGTGACATTTGGCACATGCCGATAATGCATGATTCCACTCACAAATTAAGCCATCATTTCGGCCTTAGCCTTGGTTTAGCCGAGTCTTTTGACTTCTTGGATGAGCTCTTGAAGTGTGCTACCGGTTTCATGCTAACTTGGAGAGGAAATGCAAGCTTGAAGGCAAAATCAAGCTTAGCTTCCTTGATTTCGACATCAAGTGACTTCATCCTTTCATTTTTTCAAGCTTAGCCTTGGATGTTCATGAGCAACTGAGACATTCCTTATTGTTCTTGGAAGGTTGCTGCCATGTTCTTGTTGGTTTAGAGAGAAAGTGAAAGCTTGAAGGCGTAATCAAGCTTGGGTTCAAAGGAAGTGAAAGAAGGATTGGAGTTCACCCTCGGTCTTGAAGAGTTCAAGCAAAACCAAGACCATTCAAGCCCAGAATTGAGGTAGGTTTCATGTTCTACTTGAATGCTTGGTAGAATTTCCATGATCAAGTACTTAGAGCTGCTAAGTGATGGTTACATGATGCTAGATGATCTTAGTACGCTTGATGGGCATATTGTGGAGATTCGGCATTATATGGTTTGATTAGCTAATCAATTAAAGGAAAGTGTTAGAATTCATAGTGAGAATGGCCAGCTCATTATGTAATTCAAAGCTCTTGTGGAATAGGTGATGCAAATGAGGAAGAGAAGTGAAATTATAAGCCTATGAACACTTGCTAACCTTTGGCCGAGAAGGACTTGTGGTTGTGTGTGTGAGTTGCTTGCTTGTCTGAATGTTTGTGTGTGCTGACCCACTTTACTTTATGTTTAGAGTCATATGTTGTTTCGGCCATCATGTGCATATATTGTATCTTGGTGTTTTAGTGTCTTTTTTTTTTTTTTGCAAGAAATTCAATGAAGCTAAGGAGGTTAAGCCTCGGGCTTAACTAAATTGACTCATAATGAGTTGTATACACATGAATCCTACTGAGTAATTGTACTCACTGCCCATACATTTGTGTTTCAAGAAAGAACATTCAGCTTGAGTAGTTGTGGTTGTGTGAGTTTTGCTTGTGTGCTAGTGTACCTTGGAGTTCAAGGTAAGTGCCAATGATTGCTTGGCTTATGGTTATATACTTATAAGTCTTGTGTAGTGAGCTTTCAGCCAAAACTTATTCTCTAAGTTTTGCAGGCTTGAATAGTTGTAGGACTGTCTAGGCGTGCAGCTGTGGATGTTTGGACCATTGCTCTGATAGTGGTTTTTACCTTCATGACTATGAACATGGCTATAGGCCTGGTTTTGCAATGTGTGCTCCTTTATGGCACACTGAAGGTGCTCTTTGGGGAGTAGGTCCCTTGGGTAGTAAGCATGACTTGGTGGGCTTGATTATGGGTTAGTATTGGCATGTGGCCAGGTTAGGTGTGCCCTTTTAGACTACTCTTTTGTTGTACATATATGTGGTCTCGGGTGCCCTTTGGTTTTGTTGTACATGGAGTACTTTGTTTACCAAGTTATGCTTGGTTGTTGATGGTTCATGGTATGTATATGTTGGATATTTCTGAGCCAAGCTATGGCATGTATATATATGACTGATAGATGTGTTTGGTTGGAAAATTTCTTGTGTACTAGTTTGGCCAAATGATCATATGCAAATGAAAGTTGGTTTTCAACCTTAATGACTTATGTCGGCTTCTTTGTTGCCGTGCATGGTAGTACACTTGAAAAAGTCACACATCCTAGACACTTACTTACATGAATGTATGCCTTGCTTGTATTGCAAGTTAGTGGTAGTGGGCTTTGCTTCTGTTCCAAGTAACTATTTTAATTCTTTTAAAAGCCTCCTGGGCCACCTCCCAGACCCATTAACTTAAGAAAATAAGACTTAAAGCCTAATAACAAAGGTTGGCCGAATTGAAAAGTCTAGTAAAAACATTTGAAAACTTATTAGTTTGGCAACTTTTGAGCAACAGTGGGTGAGTGTTACAGAGTGTGCATAGGCCGGGGCCTGTGTGGGGTGTGACATTTATTGCATAATTTATGGACTAACCAATGATGCTTGTTATTGCCACATACATATGGTTGATGTTTATGTTTGGCTGCTGCATTTGGTTGCTTTATAGTGTATATTTGCATTGTGTTTCTTGTGTTTTAGTGTCTTTAAATTTAGGTAATATCAAGCCTAAAATCATCTTAAGTACTTATGTGTTTCCCTTAGTAAGTTTCCAAGTGAAACTTACCTCCCCTCAAATCTGTCCATTTTAGGGGTTACGGATAGAACTCATTCAAACTGATACTTGTTGTTTGAGTTTTGATCTAAACTTTCAATTACTTGAACTTCCTTGTGTCTAGTTGTGGCCTGGAAATTATGGTGATTTTAGGAGCAGATTTGGTATTTTTAGTGATGGTACTTATTGTGATATGTAGCAGCTATCCAGCATCCTGTTTCTAAAGTGCATTATTTCTAAAGCTCTCCTGTAACTAGGGTGCGTGTTTTAGCTAAGTTAAGGACATTATGTAGTGCATGGATACGTGTACATGTAAGGAATTTAAAGTTTGGGCAAGTATGTGAACATTTATGGGCTATTTTGCTATGCATGTGGATGGTATGCACAGGTTGCCTAAGTGTGCATGATAAGCTGCTTGTTTGTAAATTTTGTATTGGCTATGTAAAATGCTAGCTACAAGGGAATGTAATTCCCATGTGTTTTGGACATTTATGGAATAGCCTTGAGGGGTTTACCTCTTGTGAATAAAGTGTTTGCATGCTTACAAAATTTTGTATGGGCAAAATGGTTATAAAGTGACTAGAATTTTAACCCTGCACTCTAAGTACTATAACTCCCTGTGTAGAATCAACCTTGGTATAAAATTTTTACCAAACCTATAGCACATCTAGATGTTTGAATGGGATCTAGAATTTCTGCATTTGGATCCCTATAGCCAAATATATGGTGTTGTAAAGTTGTCTAAGTTTCTGTTTATTTTGTCAGAATTTTGTAACCAACTTTGAAAATTCATAACTTGGTACATAGATGGGCTATTGATGTAAAACTAATTTCCCTGGTTTATTTAAAGAATCTACTTGATAATGGGATCAAGAAAACATAGGGTTACATGGCTAGATTAATACATTTGTTTGGAGGAAGTTTGGTTGCGGTGGCTGGAAACATGAACTTAGTAAGAATGCCTAATGTGTGGTAGCCAAGATTAAGATTTGTGCTAGCGTTTTCCTTCCTTGCTACTATAATGTGCATAAAGTATGAATATGTATGTAATAGTTGGACCAATATGTATATATTTACATAGTGTTATGTACATTAAGGGTATTATTCTGATGGCCTATAAGACATACCAAACCTGGGGGCTTAAATGCACAATTTTAGCACCATAACAAAACTACCCTGGAGTGGGTAACATATATACTAAGATATCATCAAAGTAAACAATAAAAAACCTACCAATGAAGTCACGCAAGACATGATTCATAAGTCTCATGAAATTACTAAGGGCATTAGTTAACCCAAAAGGCATGACTAAACATTCAAACAGTCCAAATTTTGTTTTGAAAGTAGTTTTCCATTCATCCCCTTCCCTCATCCTAATTTGATGGTACCCAATTTTCAAATCAATCTTTGAGAACAAAGTAAAACCACGCAACTCATCAAGCATATCATCAAGTCTAGGGATAAGATGTCTATACTTTACAGTAATTTTGTTGACTGGCCTACAATCCATCCACATGCACTATGAACCATCCTCCATTGGCACCAAAAGGACAAGTACGGCACAAGGACTCATGCTTTCCCCTACAAAGCCTTTAGCCAACAACTCCTCTACTAGCCTTTGAATCTCCTTAGTCTCTTTAGGATTACTCCAATAAGTTGGCCTATTTGGAATAGGTGCACCAGGGACTAAGTCAATTGATGCTTAATGCCTCTTATGGGTGGCAAACCTCTTGGATCCTCAGGGAACACATCTTTAAAGTCCTTCAACAAAGACAAAGCAATACTAGGAAGATGTGTTAGATCATTGATAACAAGTAAGGTTCTTTGTAAAGTAAAAGAAACACTGGTCTTTGTGCTTGAATGGCTTTCCTCACATCACTCATTTTTGCAATATGACACTATTTCTTTCCACTCAACTTCCCCTCATTCTTTTCTCTAGGGAACTCTCCACTCTTCTTCCCCTCATGATCACTCTTCTCACTAGATCTCTTAATTGTTCTCTTGACTCTCCCCTCTTCACTCTTACCCTCAACTTTCCCCTCTTTTTCTTTTCTCTCAACCTTACTTTGAAGCTTTCTTTGATCCTGCAAGAATTGTTGTGGTGAAACCGGAACAAGTGTGACTAGCTTTCCTTTATGGACAATAAAGTACAAGTTCTTATCACTATCATGTGTGACCTTCCTATCAAATTGCTATGGCCTCTTAAGAAGAATGTGACAAGCATGCATAGGAACAACATCACAAAGGACTTGATCATAGTAAGTACCAATCTTAAAGTGAACCAAAACTTGCTTTACCACCTTTACCTTTCCTGCATCATTCAACCATTGAAGTCTATATGGTTAAAGGTGCCTTTGTGTAGGAAGCTTCAACTTCTCCATCATGGTTGAGCTTGCTACATTGGTGCAACTTCTTCCATCAACAACGAGGCTACACACTTGGTCATTGAATTAGCACCGTGTGTGAAAGATGTATTCTCTTTTATTTTCCTCATTTTTAGCTTTCACACTTAGAGCTTCCTCGCCACAAATGCAAAATCTCCCTCCTCGGGCTCAAGTGTGTTTTGCTCATCATCCTCCAAATGTGGTGTCTCCTCCATGGCATCTTCATCCTTAGATGTAATTTATCCATCATCCTTAAGAATCATTACCCTTTTTTTTTTGGGCAATCTTTCATGTAATGCCCTTTGCCCTTACACTTGAAGAACACCATCTCCCTTGCCTTAGGTGCATTTTTGGGTGAAGGCATGACTTTCCTTGTTGAGGTCGAGACAAACCTCCTTTGGTGGCCTCCACTCTTGCCTTTAGTGATTCTTGGCTCCATGCTCTCTTCCATGTGGTGCTTTCTCCTTGATACATCTTGGATGCCTTGGACCTTTTAATGATCCTATCAACCTTAGTGGCATGGTGAAGCAAATTCTCCATGTTGACATAAGGCACCATCTCCACTTTGTTGGCAATCTCAGGATTGAGACCATTGATGAATCCAGCAATGGTGGTCTCCTCATCCTCCATGATGTTGGCTCTAGTCAAGGTCATCTCTAAGTCTTTGTGGTAGTCCTCCACACTCCTTTGGCCTTACACTAGCCTTTGAAGTTTGAGGTGTTGGTCTCTATAGTAGTGGTTGGGCACAAACCTCCTCCTTATCAAGGCTTTAAGAGCTCTCCATGTATTGATGGTATCCTCCTCATTCATTCTCCTAGAAGTAACAACCTAATTCTACCATACAAGAGTATAGTCAGTGAACTCAATGGTAGCCAATTTAACCTTTTTTTCCTTAGAATAATGATGCCAATCAAACAACATCTCAATCTTTTGCTCCCACTCCTAATATGCATCAGGATCACTCATTTCTTGGAAGGTTGGAATGGTAAGCTTAATGAAGTTAAGGTTGTTGTCCTCTCTTGGCTCCCCCCCCCCCTTTCCTTGGAAGCCTATAGTCATGCCAAACTCCTTCTTCCTCCTTGGGTTCTGCTCTTCTTGGACCTCTCCTTAGTTGCAAGATGGGATTAGGTCTCCTTGGCAACCTCAAATCTATGTCCTCAATCCTCCCCACAAGTATATTGAAGGCTTCTTAAAGTTCCCTCATGGTAGGCTCTTGATTATGCTTCATTTTAATCTTCCTATCCTCCCAGCCCTCCATACTCCTGAAATCAAATATCCTCACAAACTCACCTCATGTGTTTCACTCAAAAGATAAACACTCAAAACACTTAATTTGTTAGTGAGAATATTGTTATTAGAGAGTCCTCAAAAGCTCTAAGAAAACTTTCCTCAAAGCACACAAGAAAACTTGGATCCTCAAAAACAATTTTGACTTCAAAGTAGACATGGGCTAAACAAGCTTTAAAAGACTCTAGGAAGCTCTTGCAATTGATGATCATAGGAACCACAAAGAAAGGCTTTTGGCTTATAACAAAGGGTTAGGGTTTGTGGACACAAAAAATGAAGCATAGCTGGTAAACCAGATAGGAGGACCATCAAATGATGTCAGTGTTACATTTGTTCAACACGATTGTTCAGGCGCATTCGTGGTGGGTTTTAGGTGGCATTGATGGGGGTGTGTCCCATGGGATGTTAACATCTATTACAATAAAATCCTGGCTCAATGGGACCCCATCAACACCTAATGCATATCCACCATCCATAACCTGTCATAGTTATCATTTGTTAGGACAACTTCCACCTGTTCCCAAGTACAAACAAAAAATGCACAATGCGTGTGGAGGGCATGCTACTTATGGAAAATCAATGGTAGACAAATATGCAATACAATATTAGTATCACCAGCCAACAATAACACATTTCACATAGTCACATCATGTTCAAACCTCTTATGCAATACATATCAATAGTCCAAACATATTTTAAAAAAAAATAGTAATATCCAAGACTCTGATATACATGGAACAAGCACACTAACTATTGACATAGCAGCCACCAAATGCAAGGGTCGGGGAGTGACTAATAAGATCAAAGTTTCCCAAGCCGCTTCCTTCTAGCGAATCTCTACCTAGGTCCATGTCACTTTAATTTCAAGCTTGCAACACCCATTAATGAAGCATTTGTAGAGACCATCATCAGACATAAACATGGTCGAAGCATTGATCTATGTTTCATCACCCTCCACAATACCAGGTAAGGTAGACAACACCTCATGACACTTAGTGACGCTAGTTTCATGTGCACTATCAGTAAATGTCGCGAAGGCTGAATCTATCTGCTCTTGACTATCCCTAAGAAGGGAGAACCACTCACTGACCATAGCATCTGACTGATCGGGGGACCGAGGCCTACGGTGTTTTCCTGATGCTGCACAACCTAAATGGTTCTTGGTTAAGGTATAGCCTTTAAGCTCTGCAAATCTTCGTATAACCCAGGGCGGTGTGCTGCTATCCACTGCACTTGGATCAGTCCATGCAGTCCTTCTTATAGCCCGTAATGCCCGTGGACTTGTTGTACAATTCTCTGCAACAGGATTCACTGGAGGATTCTGACTACCAACCACAGTAGGTGTCCGCATAGGGGAAGTATAAGGACCATGGCCCTGTGGCCACACCAAATGCAAGTAGAGGAATACCAGCAATAGTGGAGGATGGATCAAGCACAGATGTTCGTAAGATGGCACCTGAAATCAGTAGCTAAAATGAAAAACCATGGCATGAGAAGTCCTTCACTAAAGCGAACTTGCTCTCCAAGTTTTCTCAATTGGCCGTTTGCTTGTTTCTTATGGCAGCTATTTCCGGATTGTTCTGCAAGATCAATAACAATGTCAGAAATGGGGAAAAAATGATTAACTAACATAGGCAGGGATAGTACAAACTTAAGGTGAAGCACAACATGACAAATAGACCTAAATGTAAGATTCCCACCACTCAGCTTCTACCACAATAGTGCCTGTAGCGGGTCCTAACCTAATCCAATTGTAGCACCTAGTAACCTCTTCCAACTATGGTATTGGTGTTTGAAGATGGGCTATTTGTTCATAAACTGAGCAATCATGTTCAGGCAATCTGTTTCCTTTTGGAATTGCGCTTCAACCAATTGGTAACCCATCTTTGTTGGATGGCCGCCCTCAACAAGGCCTTTTTGGACCACACCTGTAGCAATCCGACAAAAGGCTATAATGGCCTCTTGATCCTAAAGCGCTTGATTAGGTTTCATAACACTTCCAAACATAGCTGGCTGCTCAGATGATTGGGAATTAACCTATCCATTCATCACACTATACAACTCATTCAATTATGCTCTAATTCATAAATGGGCAGTGGCAATGCTACCATTCAAAACATTTAACACAAGCACATGAACATTGACCAAATATATCATCAAAACAAAATGGGAAAGTTACAAAAACCCCCCTGTGGTTTGGTTAAACCTACAGTTTGCCCCCTCTATTTTGAGAAACCTACACTTTGCCCCCATGTTTTTTATACTGCCTGATAACAGCTTCTGAAACTGTATTTAAACTCTAAGATAATCATCTTCCAGTAATTTCAATCTGTCCAGTATTTTTTTTATAGTTAATAGAAATTTTAAACTATCTGTTTTTTCTTTCTGTAAATGTACTTTCCCACTTGTAATTATATATCAATATTTTTTAAAGGTCGGTTTGCTGTGAAAAAAATATCAAAAATCTTCAAATTACTATAGCATTATTACCATACAGTTTAAATACAATTTCAGAAGTTTTTATTAGGCAGCATAAAAAATATAAGGGGCAAAATGTAGGTTTCTCAAAATAGAGGGGGCAAACTATAGGTTTGACCAAACCACAGGGGGGTTTTTGTAACTTTCCCAAACAAAATAGCATGATGAATGCCATTATAAACTACGAATCACACATAGAGGTGGGAACCGGGCCGGACCGGCCCGGGCCCGGCCGGTCCTGGGCCTGGTTCCTGAGGCCCGGGCACGGACCGGTTGTAGGCGGGGCGGTCCCGGGGTGGTCCCGAGCCCGCAGGGCGGGGCGGGGCGGGTTTCATTTTTTTTTAAATAATAAAATATATATATATATATAATAGAACAATTATTAATTATATAAGTCATAAATATTTTTAAGAAAAAACACCACCTCCGGTGTAAGTTTTATTAAGTTAAAAAGCCAAACGGCACTTACAAATAATCGGAACGTGCCTTACATTTTGAAATGGCAAAAACGTTCCGGAAATGATAAATAATAGAAACCTATGATCTGTGCTGAACAGCATAATCAGATCAAATACAAACGACATGTATGATTGAAAAAAAATAAAATTCAACTCTCGGTATCGGATATTACCTCCTCATCCGAACTCTTTTGGTCTTGATGCTGGAGTGCTGCGAGGCCCCAATCTCGGTTGTACACGCATACTTCTACCGCATCGGGTGTCAATCTTGACCATTTTCTGTTATCACCCGTTTTCCGGCACTAAACGCTGCCTCAGATGAGACGGTCGATACTGGAACGGCAAGAATTTCTTGTGCGATTATCGACAAGATCGGAAATCTTGATCTCTTTTGTTTCCACCACTCCAAGATGTCGAGGTCACTTGTCTCGAATGATGTGTTAAGATAGTCATCGACCTCAGCTAATCCCGATGTCATCGGTCGAGGTCGTTTGAGCATTTGGAGCGCCGGGTTGAATCTTGAGGAGATTGATCTCCTTGGAGGCTCAGTTTGAGGAGCTTCGGATCTTACCTTATCCGAATGCCGCTCACAATATAACTTGTATAAAGAATGCAAGTACTCGGAAGCAGAAGCAGACATAGCCAAAACATTTATATGAGACATTTCTAAATAAGTATGAAAAATTCCTTCAAGCAGTGTTGTTGTGCCCGTTAATTTTACATACGGGTCAAGTAAAGAAGCGACTAAAAAGATAGGTGGAATGTTTGAGAAATATTGAAGCCACTTAGCCCGCATGGCTTCAACAGTCGGTTTTAACAACTCATCATTTTTAAATTGATGTAAAGCATATGTGATGTTCACTAAATGAAACAAAACTTGATGACTTGTTGGGTAGTAAACACCAGAGAAAAATTCAGTTGCCTCGTAAAAAAACTTAAGCAATTCACCGGTTTTGGAACATTTCTCCCAAATTTCAGTCGTAAGAAATTCAGAACCCATTTTTAAATTCATGAAATGTGACAACAAATTTGCATACGGTAATGCATCTTGCAACATAAAAAATGTGGAGTTCCAGCAGGTTGGGCAATCCAATTTAAACCGTTTCCAAGAAAATGGTTTTTGATTTTCAATACAAAAGCTTTTAAATTCACGAAAAATAGCAGGTCTGGACATCAAATATTTTAATGAGTTTCGAATAGGCAAAATCTCATTTTGGAGAACTTCTAAACCCTTTTGCACACAAATGTTCAAAATATGGCACATGCATCTAACGTGAAAAAATGCACCGTTGAGCGGTGGTTTTAAGTTTTGACTCAAAAGGCGAGCGGCAACATCATTATTTGAAGCATTATCAAATGAAATGCACAGAACTTTATCAGTACAAAAATAATCACGTAAAGTTTCTAAGATACAATTAAATATTTGAAAACCAGTATGATCTGTTTCAATAACCTTAAATGACAAAATTCGTTTTTGCATTATCCAATCAGAATCAATCCAATGAGAAGTAACACAATAGAATGATTGACCTATAGGTGATGTCCACATATCAGAAGTAAATGCCACACAATGATCAAGAGCAGAAAAATATGCTTGCAAATTTGATTTTCCGGCTTCAAATTGTCTAAAGCTTTCTTTCCTAGCAGTTTTCCTAGATACTTTTCTAAATGTAGGATTTAATTGTGATTTTATCCAAGATTCTATGTAGACATCTTCAGCTTGTGAAAAAGGTTTTTCGGTAAGCATCATCCAATTTACCATACCTTCTCTACAAGATTGTTGGTTAAAACGAAATATACCTGGTCCGCCGGCGCCGGTTGTAGACCCAAGTTGTGTTTGTCCTCCACAACTAGTCCCGGTGTTAGGGAGGACGTTAGCATGTTGATTTTCAATATGCTGCTTCAGCGTTCCAGTGCCGGAATTCTTTCTATGCATAAATTTTTTCCCGCAATGTTTGCATTTTCCGTACCTCGACTCCCCTTTGTTTATGAGCTCATAATGCTCCCAAACCCAAGCAGTTAGTCTCGTGGATTTACCTTGTGCTTGAGTTTCCTCCACGCCGAGTTCATGACTTGTAGGTGTCGGTTTTGTTGACAGATTCCCGGACGCCATCGCATCCAACTCTTCCACTTCATCATCGGATAATTGATCGTCGAGACCCAAATCGTAATTCGTCATATCGATTCCGGCATCATCATCGTGAAACTCTTGAATTGAAATGCCTTTATCGGCAGGCCGAGATCGGCGACGGAATAAGGCTCGGAGGCCAGTGTTGCGGGAAGATGAACTATCTGTTGACTTGCCCTTTCCTTTTGAAGCCATGCCTCACGTACTAATAGTAGTGATTAATGCAAAATCAAGAGAGGATTATGAAGATATTAGGGAGAGATTAGTAAGAAATTTGGAAGAGATTAAGAAAATAAGGAGAATGGTTGAGAGAATATAGTAGATGAAGAAGAAAGATTGAGTGATTGTGTGAGGATTGAGTGAAAATGGCATTGGTATTTATAGGGGGAGGGGAAAAATTAGTTTGACCAAAAAGTCCTTGAAATTTAGTTGTTGGGAGGGGCAAAAATGAAATTTTGGGGGCTGAAATGGAGCAGAAAGCTGTTGGAGGGCCTGCTGTGTAATTAGCCCTTTTTAAAAAAAAAAAATTCGCAGGTTAACGTTATTGCAGCAGGGAGCCGTTGCGGCGCTAGGGAGGGGCGGGGCGGGGTAGGGCGGTCCGGGCTGGCGGGTTCGTCTGATCTGGGCCGGTCTTTTTTGCGTCTCCCTCCTCCTATTGGGCCCATACTCGGCCCATAATATTGCGGGTTTCTTGCGGGGCGGGGCGGGTTTGACCGGCGGGCGCGGTCCCGGTTCGGTCCGGGCCAACCCGGCCCACGTCCCACCTCTAATCACACATTAAATTGTTTAGCATGCAGATTCTGATCGTGACAATGTATATGAATGGCACATATTACAAGACACATAGATAATACACTTATGGGTACCTTTTACAGCCTACTTATCCTTCAGTTAAGATACGAAGTCCACAAAAAACCCCTAAATGCAACTTGGTCTCAGCCAATGCTTGCACACAAAACCCAATAATGAAAACCATGACCATAATATCCATGAAACGATTGGATTATCCCCCTTTAGAAAAAACCCAAATATTACATTCACTCTCTTTTCTGTCTCTTTGGCTCCCTTTTTTTTTCCTTGTTTATAAATTATTGTATCTACTCCTGTATTTCTTTACTTTTTTTGTGGCAATTATTACGGTTATTTTTTAACAATATATTTGATAGCCGAAGGACTATCGCCTCTCCTAGAACGTACCTCCTATCAAAAGCATGCTCGGGAAGCCTGGCACCATCCGAGGGAGGCACTAGTACTGACCTCGGACTAGGCGAATTCCAGTGCCTCGAACTCGGGATTTAGCCTAGTACCCCAGAGAGCTCCAAAGGTGCAGACAGCCCCCTCGGGGGATTAAACAGATCGCCTTCGGGATAGAAGAACCAGCTACCGCAAGCAGGAGAGGATTTTCCGAAGGCGGAACCTGCGAGCTAGGCAGCGCCCCGAACGGCGAACATAACTCCCGAAGAAGGGTGTTCGTCCCAGAGAACGACCTCGCCCAAAGGACATCGGGAGTACGGAAGGAGCATTTAAGGAGCCTCTGACACATCGCCCACAGACGCACCATGTCACCTCAAACGACGCTCTGACACGCCGACGCCGCCCAGGCCTTGTCACAACCTGTCTCGGACCAAGGCTCGAGGGAGCCTACAAACAGCTACTTGTCCCCTATGTCCGAAGGTACACAGCAGATCTGACCGAACACGTGTCACGATCTGAACGGGTCAGACACTTCTATAAATACCAAAGAGCAGCCCCTTGCAAAGGGTTGGTCAGTCAGTTGAGAGGATACGAACAGGCAAGGCCACTAAACCCCTGAGTGCTCTCTTTCCTTCACCTCTCAGAAAACTAACTTGGGCGTCGGAGGCTCCTCCCCGGAAAAACATCCCGGGGACCTCCTAACCTTTCCTTTTGGGCTCTTCAGGTACCACTCCCTGGGAAACCTCCACTCCGGGCGTTCTCCTCCTCAGGAAGTCCCTCCAGAAACCACCATGTCCTCCAGCGAAGATGTCTCCGGACATCATTTGGCACCGTCTGTGGGAACCCACCCTCAGGTTGCCGTCGTTGAGACTCGGCGTTCTAAGGACAAAGGACTCCCGAAGTCCCCGTCCGCGCCTGAAGTCCAACCGGTTGCTGAGCAAACTCTTCCAGGGACTTCCACGCCTGAGGAAGAACGTCCTCTGGTCATAACCATGAGCTTCCTCTGTGACTTCCAACGCTCTGTTGTGGTTGAGATGACACAACAGATAGACAGAAGATGGCCACAACAAGCTTAAACCCAAAGGTCTCCTTCACCGGTACGCCCTCGGGAAAAGAGCCCCAAAGTAGTCCGTCGCAATTCGGGGAGTGAAGACCAACGTGAGGAGTCTTCAACAGAAAATATGCCCCTCAGGGCACGCCTTCCAGGGCAAACGGGGCCCAACCAGCCCAAAATTCGACGCCGAAGGAGCCCTTTGCCCGACACGATGTCACCCTCTCCCCGACGATGAAGCCATTCTCCGAAGAGGCACCGTCAATCTCCTTCACCTGAGGAAGAACCTAGCACCGCCGCCCTCATGGAGAAAATATTGGCAAGGCTGGACCAAGTCGAGAGGCAGGTGGCTCGCAAGCCAGTTTGGGCCAGACTGTCTGAGTCTTTTTGTGGGGATCAGTCTCCTTTCACCCGAGCTGTGGTCGAGGCAGCTATGCCAGGCGACTTCAAGGTACCTCGGCTAGAGACGTACGATGGTCGAACCGACCCACAGGCCCACCTGACGAAGTACAGACGCAGCATGATGATGCACGGTGCGGACGACGCCACCTTGTGCAAGTGCTTCGAGGTCACCCTCTCTGGGCCAGCAACCGCGTGGTACAACTCCTTGGCTCCAGGAATCATCGAAAAATTCCAGGAGTTATCAACAGCCTTCACCCAACAGTTCATCGGGAGTCGCCCGACGGCGAAGATGCCCGTTCAAATGTTCGACATAGCGCAAAGAAGCGGAGAAACTATACGCGACTATGTCGAGAGGTTCAACAGAGAGGCTTTAAGTGTTCCAGACTTTCGGCCCGAAATACGCATCCTCGCCATGACAAGGGGCCTTCGGAGGGATTCCCAACTCTTCTACGAATTCTCCAAGGACCCTCCAGACACACTGGGCGAATTCTACTGACGGGCCGAACAGCACATGACGGCCGAAGAACTAAGAATGGGCGGACCCAGGCCCGAGCACACCCGTGGCGAGGGGTCCAGCCAGCAGGCACGCTATCCGACCGACCAGCCACCCTGACCCCGGAGAATTCGAGGAAGGAAACCCCCGAACTTCACAGCGCTGAACACCACGAGGACCAACATCCTCATGACTCTGGAGAGGCAGGGAACACAAGTTCAGAGGCCAAGGGCCATGACCGCTGAAAATAGAAAAAACATGAAGAAGTTCTGCCAATTTCATCGCGATCATGGCCACGACACTGAGGATTGCTTCCAGCTGAAGAAGTATATTGAATCGCTGATAAAACAAGGCCAACTTCGGCGGTACCTACGGTTGCCTTCCCCGAAGGGGAGGAAAGAGGAGGAAGGAAAGGTAGAAGATGAAGTCCGAAGACTACGGGAGTCATACAAACAATCACCGGGGCTCCCATCCTTGGAAAGAAAAAGGAAGGCCAGGGAAATAGCTGTCATGGACTATCAAAGTCCGGCGAAGAAGCTATCCCGAAGATGGGTCGTCTTCCCTCACCGACCCGCTCCTGATCATGGCAAGAATTGGAAACTGGGATGTCAAAAGGGTATTACTTGATGACAGATCAAAGAAAGGTAGAAGATGAGGACTACAACTCCGACAGGCGGAGAAACCGAAGTCCGAAGAGGCGCCCTCCACCCCCTGCGGGAGTCATACAAACAATCACGACGGGGCTCCCATCCTCGGAAAGAAAAAGGAAGGCCAGGGAAATAGCTGTCATGGCCTATCAAAGTCCGGCGAAGAAGCTATCCCGAAAAGATGGTTCCACAGTCGTCTTCCCTCACGACGATCCACTCCTGATCATGGCAAGAATTGGAAACTGGGATGTCAAAAGGGTATTACTTGATGACGGATCAAACGCTGACGTCCTATTTTCACAACTGCTGCCGAGCTTGGGCATATCCATCAGTGATCTCAGGCCTGTCACTTCACCGACCTTCGGGGTAGGACCGTCCGAGTTACCCGTCCTCGGATGGATCGACCTTCCATTAATGATGAGAGGGACTTCGGTCAAAGGACCAGCTGAGTTGTTTGCCTCGACAATGGCGAGGTTCATCGTCATGGATGTCCCCTCATCATACAACGCCATCCTTGGAAGGCAGACGCAGGGAAATCTGCACATTCGCCCTGACGTGAGATATTTGACTGTCACTTTCGCCACCAAGGAAGGAGACGCAGAAATCTTCATAGATCAGGGCGAAGTAAGAAAGGTGTTCGTCAAAGCCCGAAAAGCCCCAGCAAACAATTCCACACAAGCTGTAGAAGCAGGGGCTTCAAAGTCAAAAAATGGCGAGAAAGAAGATTCTGGCAAGGTAGAAATGGAAGAAGTGGAACTTATCCCAGGACGAAGTACCCGAATAGGGAAAAACTTGTCCGAAGGAGATAAGAAAAAACTTGTATCCTTTCTGGTAATGAATAAAGACCTGTTCGCCTACTCGCCGAAAGACATGCCGGGGGTAAATCCGCGCGTAGTACAACATAGCCTCAAAGTAAGTCCGGAAGCGAAGCCTGTCCGGCAAAAGAAACGAGGCATCTCAGCCCATAAAAATGACTTCGTCAAATCCGAAGTCCAACGATTATTGGAGGCAGATGTAATCAGGGAGGTCAAGTACCCCGAATGGCTAAGCAATGTGGTGATCGCCACAAAAGAAGGAAGCAACAAACTTCGGATGTGCATCGACTTCAGAAACCTGAACGATGCTTGCCCAAAAGATTCATATCCTCTCCCGCCAATAGATCAACTGGTAGATTCAACTGCCGAATACGGGCTCCTAAGTTTCCTAGACGCCTTCAGCGGCTACCATCAAATAAAGATGGACCCCGAAGACGAAGAAAAAACAGCCTTCATCACCGAGGGGGGGACGTACTGTTACACCAGGATGCCCTTCGGGCTCAAAAACGCAGGAGCCACCTACCAGAGGTTGATGAGCAAGGTCTTTAATGACCAAATAGGGAGGAACATGGAAGTCTACGTAGATGACATGATAGTCAAAAGCAAGCTGCCTGTTGACCATGTCACAGACCTAAGGGAGACTTTTCACCAGCTCAGAACCTTCGGAATTCGCCTTAACCCTGAGAAGTGCACCTTCGGGGTAACTTCGGGAAAGTTCCTTGGGTACATGGTATCAGAAAGAGGCATTGATGCTAACCCAGAAAAAATTAAGGCTCTGTTGGAATTCCGAACTCCTGCCACAATAAAAGATGTGCAGAGACTTGCTGGAAGAATAACCTCCCTTAGCAGATTTATTTCCAGATATGGAGACCGGTGTCGAGCATTCTTCAAAGTCCTCACTAAGGCAGCAAAAAGGGAGGACGACCTCGGGAGTAATGATCGTCCTTGGAATGAGGACTGCCAAAAAGCTTGGGAAGAACTCAAAATCTACTTGGCTCGCCTGCCCACTTTGCGACAGCCCCGCGAAAGAGAACCTCTTGTCTTGTACCTCGCCGTCACAGAAAAGCAATAAGCTCAGTCCTTATGAAAGAGGAAAGGGTGAAGCAGTGGCCAGTCTACTATGTGAGCAAGTCCTTGCATGGCACTGAAATCAGATATCCTTTGTTACAGAAAGCTATATATGCCTTGGTCCTGGAAGGAAGAAGGCTACGACCATATTTTCAGGCTCACCCCATCATCGTCCGAAGTAGTTTACCCCTGCGGGACGTCATGAAGAAGGTTGACCATTCGGGAAGGCTCTCCAAATGGTGTATAGAGCTTGGCGAACACGACATCACTTATGAACCTCGGAAAGCCATAAAAGCTCAAGCCTTGGCAGATTTCATTGCCGAGGTCCCCATTACCGAGGACAGCCACCCAAGTCCCGACGAAATGAGCCAGAATGGGCCTTGTACGTTGATGGTGCCTCGGGCGCCGAGCACCAAGGAGCAGGGGTGATCATTAAAGGCCCCGAAGGCCTGGAAGTAATGAAGGCCATTAAGTTCAGCTTCAATGTCACCAACAATATGGCTGAATATGAAGCTCTCATAGCGGGCTTGCGCCTGGCCAGAAAAATTGGTGTCAGAAACTTGAAAGCCCATACGACCAGCTAGTAGTTCGGCAAACAGCAGGGGACTACGGGGCGAAGGATCCAACACTGGAAAAATACCATGAATTAGTAACGAAGCTTGTTCGAGAATTCGACACTGTGCAAATCGAGAGCGTGCCTCACAGACATAACGCTGAGGCAGATGAATTGGCAAAATCAAAAGCATATACTGAGGTGCTAAGCCAGCCGAGCATTACAGTGCTGAGCATAATGACTTCGGGAAGAAGCTGGAAAGACCCAATAAAAACATATCTCGAAACCAATACGCTCCTTGAAGACTCCAGTGAAGCAGCAAAAGTGCGGAGATGCTCCGGTCGTTTCTTTCTAATTGGAGAAGAGCTATATCGGCAGGGATATGCAAATCCGCTACAGAGGTGTGTTGGCGAAGAGGATATTGAAATAATCCTCCAAGAAGTTCACGAAGGCGCTTGTGGTTTGCACATCGGAACCGACGCCCTGGCAGCGGTGATACTTCGCCAAGGATACTTTTGGCCTACCCTGAGGAAAGACGCTAGACGGTTCGTCCAGAAATGTGGTAATTGCCAAAGACAAGCAAAAATCCATAGAACACCCTCGGAGCTGGTGACCTCGGCAAACTATCCCTGGCCCTTCGCCGTTTGGGGCATAGACCTTATCGGGCCGCTCCCGACAGCGCCTGGGGGCGTGAAGTTCTGCTTAGTCGCAGTAGACTATTT